>JANHFO010005559.1:40482-51659 GCA_032468095.1 Pareas carinatus
GCTTCTAGTCTCTCACACGCACCATCTTTGAAACATTGTATTTTTCAGAGTCTTTTGGAGGAAAACTTTTAGTTGCTGAGTTAAGTTTCGAGAAAAAAAAATACTTGCCAGAAGTTCTGCCCTTGCTCTGTCCAATTCTGAAAGCTGTAGTATAAAAATTCTTGGTTTTGCTTTGTTTAAAAAAGCAAACATATAAGTACTAGCCTCCCTTGTCCTTGGCTATTTGGATTCCATAAAGGTTAAGTCTTGTCTCACTAACATTCTAGACATTGTGAGAGTGTCAACAAGCATGTAGACAAGGATGACATAATAGACCATATATACCTGGACTTTCATAAAAGCCTTTGACAAAATCCCTCACCAAAAGCTTGAGCAAACTCAGCTGTCATGGGGTAATAGGATAGGTGCTCTCATGGACTGACAACTGGTTAAAAAACAGAAAATAGAGAGTAGGAATAAATGGGTGATTTGTACACTGGCAGATAATGTAAACCACTAATACATTAATGGAATCTAACCTGGCAGTGACTGCCCAGAAAAGGGATCCTATCAGAGCAGACCACTTGATGAATGTCAACCCAGCATGCAATTGCTATAAAAATACATAAATTCCATGCTTGGAATACTGATACCAAAACTATCAAAAGAAAAACATCACTGTACAAATAATTATTTAGGGTAGAACAAATCAGGATCTTAAACCACAATTAAAATGTGGATAAATATCCTGTGGCTTGTTATAAAATTGGATATAAGGAAACTATGATTAAGAGAAAGTTTATTAATTTGATCATGATGAGCTCATAAAGAAGATCACAGGGTTGCATCTGTAAGCAAAAGACCTATCTAAATTGCGATGTAATCATTCAGAAGTAGTTATTAACTATTGATGTTATTAAAATAACAAGGAAATACATTTACTTTATTTTTAATTTAAATTTATTATTCACCCAACTCCAGTGGGCATGGAAATCAGAAAAGAGAAAACCTAATAAAATTCAAATATTCTGCATTTTTATAAATAGGTCTACTTACAACAAACCAGATGTGCTTTTCAGTTCATTTACACCTTTCTCTGGAACTTTACCTCCAGTAAACCATTTTTTGGTTGCAGAAAATAAAGAGCGACTCAAGCCTTTCCTGGATATTAACTGAAAGATAGAAATATTTTCTCACTGAAATGCAATCGTTTATTACTCACATAAAACACTTACTTTTCAAAGACTTACAGTCATTAAAAAAACCTATGTATTCCATGCAGAATACTATATTTCAATCAAAATTTTATTATGGTCATAGACCAGCATAAGGAAGGTGAAATAAAGACAATATTTTTAAAACAAATTATGATAAAAAACCCACAAAATTAAAAATAAAAATATATTATCTGCCTTTTTTAGACTTTTGTATTTTACACATATATGTACATATCTAGAGAGAGAGGGAGAGGGAGGGAGAGACTAAAAGGCAGCTAATTTTCTTTTTAGCTGCAACTTCTTCTGCTAAATTCTGCTGAACGTTATCTTCAGAAAGCATAATAGATCCTTTGCTTTAGGAAAAGTATGAATCTACAGGTCCACTCCATTTATTGAGCATTATTATAGAACTCCCTGTAGCAGCATATATTAATTCAAAGGCAGGAAGAATAACTTATTATTTGTCATTATATATTTTATCAATGTAATTTGAGTGGCTTTGCATAAAAGGTATCTTGCCTTTGTTGGCTCTAGGTTTCATTTGTTACTTCAGATCATTTAAAATACATTGTGTTGGGTTTCTAGAGCATTATATCATCCTTATAAATGAATGGCAATGACATCTGTATCAAATTTGCATGTTAAATATCAATCATAGTATGCACATGTGAGGATTTTCACTGAAATAAATAATATACAGGATTTGTTATGAATAGATTAAAGATTTTACATAACAGATTTTAAATGTGAATCTAGTTTGAATTTCAGCTAAGCCAAAAAAAATCCCAAAAAATATTTTTGTAAAAATAAAATTACTTACCTGATCATTCAATTGCCTGATAGTTTTTTCAATGTGTGGTAAAAGTCCTCTAAAAGTAAATTCTTGTATGAATTGCCGAATTCGATCATGATCTGTGAGTGTCAAACAAGTACCATGAGGTGTCCACATATTTGACTTCTTTGATTCGTGCATAGAGAGATTTGGTTTTATATAATCTGTGCCATCGAAGCAACTACTGTCAGTAGCATGATCCAACTGAAGTGGGTGAGTCTTAAAGTTATTTGATAAACCATCTAAGAAAAAAAATTATATGTAACAATTATTCATTAAACAATATTTTGAAATCTGCCTACAGTAATCTTTAACAATTGGGATCAGATTTTCCATCACTAAACAATGAGGTCATAAAGCACAGCTACATCATTTGATGGCAATCGCTGCAATCCCAGCTGCTGTTGTCAACCAAATCCCACAACTATTAGGTGAGGCAACTTCCTGCTAGCTTCCCTCGTCAACGGAGAAGCCAGTAGAAACTTGCAAGTCACAGGATGCTTACAAACAAGCCAGGAAGCAGGTAAGTGGTTGCTGCTGAGTGGGGGATAGGACAAGTGGGTGTGCAAGAGTGCAAGTGATGTGTCTGTGAGAGGGTGTGTTATGCGTTAGAGTGTGGGGTGCAGGGAGAGTCTGGGAGGGTATGTGGGGCTGCCTGACTGCATTGTGCCAAGTGTAAAGTTTGATGGAGGAGGAATTGTGATGTGGGATTGTTTTTCAGGGGTTGGGCGTGGCCCCTTAGTTCCAGTGAAAGGAACTCTTGATGCTTCATCATACCAAGACATTTTGGACAATTTCATGCTCCCAACTTTGTGGGAACAGTTTGGGGGTGGCTCCTTCCTGTTCCAATATGACTGCATACCAGTGCACAAAACAAGGTCCATAAATACATGGAGGAGAGAGTTTGGTGTGGAGGAACTTGACTGGCCTGCACAGAGTCCTGACCTCAACCTGATAGAACATCTTTGGAATGAATTAGAGCGGAGACTGTGAGATGGGCCTTCTCGTCCAATATCAGTGTCTGACCTCACAAATGCGCTTCTGGAAGAATGCTCAAACATCCCCATAGATACACTCCTAAACCTTGTGGACAGTCTTCCGAGAAGAGTTCTGTTCTACCTGCAAAGGGTGGGTCAACTTCATATGAAACCCTACGGACTACGACTGGGATGCCATTAAAATTAATGTGTGTATAAAGGCAGGCATCTCAAAACTTTTGACGAGAGAGAGAGAGAGAGAGAGAGAGAGAGAGAGAGAGAGAGAGAGAGAGAGAGAGAAAGAGAGTGTGTGTGTGAGTGTGTGTGTGGAGAGAGAGAATGAGTCACAATATTTGACGCCATTATAAAAGGAAAGTTTCAGCATCTTGTTTACCAAAGTGTCTTATTTTTTTCCATCTCCAATGGCTACAGGGAATAGTGTGGTATTAATATAGTAAGAATCTTTAGGGGACATGACTAAAAATTTCAGTTTCATGGTAGGCTTTAAAAGATAATTATTAGTGTGTTGCCTTAGTGGAAGCTTAACATACTTAATTTATTTTTGTTTTACAGAATATCTCCTCCAAAATACTAAAGGAGGAGGAGGAGGATGAAGAATCTGCTCCTCTGGATTCTTTCCTCCCACTGACTTACTACTTTAAAATGCGCTGTGATAAGCTCTTACTTTGCTTTTTAAAATTTTTATTTATAATCATACTGTTATACTCATACTGTTAAATAAATTGTCTTGGTAGAATAGCTATCTGAAAAGTAGGATATGTCATATTTATGTGAAAGGAAAATCCCTCTGAATTTAAGACCATTTTCCCAAAAGGAAGTATTGTGAACCACAAGATTATAAGCAAACAAAAATACCTGTGGAATACTCTGCTTCCCCACTTTGTAGCAGTTGTTAACTCCAGCAAAAAATATTCATCCTATAAAGCAGGGGTGTCCAACTAATTTCACTGAGGGCTGCTGTGGTGGCGGAAACCACAGCCCCTCCCAAAAGCGTCATGCCCCTGTGAGTGCTCACCTCACTTCCAGGGTGACCTGGCGGGTCAGATCCAAGGAGATCATGGGTCAGATTTGGCCCACAGCCCTTGGGTTTGACACCTCTGCATAAAGTATGCCTTTGTCACAATACATGGCATATACACATACCCCCAAAAGAGAAAGAATCAAGTAAATAATAAATATTTAATTTTTCTCTATAAGTAATTGCATTAACAAAATTAAATGGTCCTCAATTGCATAAGACAAATATTTCCTGTCATATATTTCCATCGTAAGTCAGTGTGTTGATAAAGAGAGTGGCCAAGTGACCAGACCCAATTTCACAACCATTTTTACCACAGTCATTAAGAGAATCACACAGCGTTAAGCAAATATGACTTCCCCAACCAACTTTGCTTGTTGGAAACTGGCTAGGAAGGTCACAAATTGCAATCGCATGATTACAAGATACTGCAACTATAAATGCAAACTGGGTGCCATGTGCCTGAACTACAATCATATGACTGTGGGGGTGATACGACAGTTATAACTTCCAAGGATGGATAATAATCACCTTTTCCAAGGACACCCTAATTTTGAACTGTTATTAAACAAATGGCTATAAGTCGAGGACTGCTTGTATAGTAAGATGAAAAGGAAAGGAACTCATCTATATTAAATATGTTCTTGGAGACAAACCAGCAAAAGTATGGCAAATTCTAGTGTAATCAAAATGAGATATAAAATTCTTATAATGATAGTTGGTCTATTTATTTCAAAGAAATGCACCTTTGGAATCGTTATCAAGCCCATCCAGTGGTATGAAGTGATCAGAATTCTTATTAGAAATTACTGCATATGTGCCATCTTCATAAAGTTCCTGTTAGAATAAAATATACAAAAACACTTTCAATTTTATGAAAATATTATGCATTAAAATAATCTTATGAAAAATGTTCATTATTTTTTAAACAATTTGACCTTAAAGAGAGCTTTGAAAGATAGACATACAATATTCTTATTAAATTAAAGATCAATATTTAAAGAACTTTTGTACAGACCCTTGGGAGGGGGGAATACAGGTAATTCTCAACTTATCACCATAATGGAGCCAAAATTTCTATTGCTGTGAGACAGCTGTTAAGTGAACTTTGCTCCATTTTACAAATTTTCTTGCCATGGTTGTTACAGTAAATGAATCATTGTAGTGGTTAAGCTAGTAATAGTTCTTAAGCAAATCTGGCCTCATTGACTTTCCTTGTCAGAAGGTCACAAAAGGTAATCACATGACCTCAGGACACTGCAACCATCATTAATACGTATCAGTTGTCAAGCATCTCAATTCTGATCATGTGACCATGGGGATGCTGCAACAATTGTCAATGTGAAAAATGGTCAGAAGATCCTTTTTACAGTGCTGTTGTAATTTCAAACAATTACTAAATGAACTGTTGTAAGTCGAGGTCTACATGTACTTTATGTATATTTTAATATATGAAGAATGGAAAATAAAAAGCATTACACTAGATAGTTAGTTCTAAGATCTATTTTTGATACTATTTCATACTAAAAATGTCCATTATATCCCTTCCCTCAAGCTTTCACTGTTGAAAGCCTCTTTGGCTGGAGCTAGCAAGACACAGACAATTTCAAATATTTTCTTCTTTCTGGCAACCAAGCTTCAGTCTAGGAGTCGTAAAGGACAGTGAGGGAATCTGTCTCTCTACCATCTTCCTTTATTATCCAATAAAGGAGAATATTTGTAGCTCAGGGTTGAAATGAGAGGTCCTTTATTACCCAACGGATGATTCTCCTGCTTCTCCAAATTCCTCTACTCCTCAAAATCAAAACGGCTGATAACAGGAAGGACCTATAGCTTCTATTTAAGTATCTCATGGAAGTTATCAATGATGCCCTGTACTACTGTTCTGTTTTATTGACAGAGGACACATTTCAGGTATAACAGTGGCTAAGTTAAATAAGAATTATATGCCAATAATATGACTTATTTACAAAGTACAGATTTTTATACTAAATATATTGAAATTGTGCAATAGTTTGGGAACTACTGTCAGGATATTCAATTAATTGAAATAAGTTTTATATGATTCTATAGGGTCTGAGGTTTCTATGAAAATTTGGAATAACTGGAGTTTCAATAGTTACAGAACTAGAAAAGGTAAATCCAAGTTTTCATTTTTGAGATAAATATATCAAATTTACCTTGAAAATCAACAAATACATAGTTAAATATTTTACTGGGTTTATGGAAAAGCACAAATGTTGTAAAAAGTAACATTAACTCAAGATTAATATACCTATACAGAGATATACATTCACTGATGTGTTTAAATTACTATTCGTATTGGATGTGTTTGTGTGATACTAAGTCTACTGTGTTTTGTTCTTCAAATAAACAGATAGTATTATCCAAGGTTATTAGTTATTTATAAGAACTCTGGAACAAAGACAGTCCCATATCAATATATGCTTAAAGGTGTTAAAAATATTAGGCCTGTTTCTTAATATAAGACTAACTCTCATTAATCAATACAAATATTATTTTTCTCATTCACTAAATGCTCGAGATGGTAAAGAAGTTGGCAGTCAACTCATTATGTCAGAAGTATAAAATGAATGAGGAGTGATTTGAATCTAATAAACAAAGGATGGAAGGATGGATGAATGGATGGACAGATAAATACCTGAGTTTGGATACTGTTTTTCTGAAGGTACTGGCTCCAGGGATCAGGAATCTGTTCATCTGTTCCTCGATTAGACACACGAGAATTTATCTTAAGCAAGTAGCAACCCTGAGTTCCATATTTCTGCTTCATTTCTTCATATATTGAATCAGCTCTGCAAAGATGTTAAATATGGTGAAGACAAAACTATGACATTTTGAAAGACTAGTATAAGAGAGAATAGGAGAAATTTTAATGAAAATTTATTAACTATAAGAAATAAAATTATGAGTAGCACAAGAATGCTTTCTGAACAGGCGAAATTTAAGATTTGAATTTTAAAAAACAAAAGGAAAAATATGACATAGAGGTAATTAAGTAGAGAAGATATTTCATTCTTGTATAATTATTCTTTCTTTTATTAGATAGAATATACCAAATTATAATTGCCACTTGAGCAATTTTAGCTTTAATTTTTCTTAGAGGCATCAATGAATTATAATTATGTTATTACAAGAATATTTATTGCACAATAATTAATGAGAAATCCAAGAATGGGTGCATAGTCAATAATTAACATTCCTTAATCAGGAAAACTAGAATAAGTGCAATGCAAATGCCTTCAAGACAAAATAAGATCATCAAGCTGGACTCTTAGTTCGATATTTCCCTAATTAGCCAGAATGCAGGCAAGTATGTTTTAAATGTATTGCCTGGAGATTTGGAGAGAACATAAGGGTGAGATTCTTTCCTTTTATTCATTTTATAACCCAATGTAGAATTATAAAAAAAAATGTAAAAAAGAAATAAAAAAATGACTGTTTCTTGTAGAAGTCTCCTAGGCTAAAAATTATCTATGTTTAATATTACTTAATTTTTAGAAAATTCCATTATGTACAGGAGCAGTTAAAATATTAAATAATGCACAATCAATCATTTTTCTTCCAAACAATTTTATATAAGGTGTTGGAGAAACTGATTTTCCACTGGAAAGAATCATTACTGATTTGCCTTAACTTTAAACAAGTTAGATCTCTTTAGGCTATATTTTCATTTATTTTAAATCAAATAGATGGACAACCAGTCTAATAAAATATTAGTGATGCCTACTCACCTTTGTTCCTCTCCTATACTCACATCATGCAATAACACGTAATATTTCAGTGTGTTTGGAATAAACCACTTTGGATACGAATATTCATTACTATGTTGAATCCGATGTTGCTCTTGGGATAGTTTTAGAAACTGTTCCACAGGTTCAGATTCACTAGATGACACCACGAGCATACCTTGCTTAATGTTAAGGTGAAATCACAACTATAAAAGTTTGCTTATGATTAACACGTACACTAAGTAAGTATAGAAAATGCTGGAGGTAGTTAATCACTTTAGTGACATTGGCAAAGGCATCAATTCATACTGCACAAGAGAAGGCAACAGTAAACCTACATTTACCAAAAATCCACAGAGATAAAAGCATAAAATAATTGATGATATAGTGCTAGAGAATGGTCCTCTCACGTTAAATGGCATCCAATATGCTATTGAGAAAGAGCTGAGGATATTTCAAAGTACTAGTGGTGTTTATAATATGGCTGAATTAAAGCATTCATGATGTCTAGTTGCTGATGTTGCCATATGGTTACTACCTGCTTAACTATTTGTTGGAAGTTGCAGTCAATCCTCCAAGTTATGGCCATTAAGCAATCCCATGGTCATGCGATCAAATAAAGTCCATCCATATTTATGACTGTAGGATGTACTTCTTCCTATCCACTTATTATCCCCATCTCTTTCCTTCTTGCCACCCTATACTCTGCCGTCTATCTCTGTCACACACACCCTACAGCTGATCTTCACCACCTTTTTGTTCCCGCTGCTTAGGCAGCTGCTGGCTTTTCATGAGGCCACACATGAAGACGGTGAAGCCCGGATGGGGATGGAGATGGGGATGAGGGAAGCAGAGGTAAGCAATAGCAGAATGCAGGGCAGTCAAAAAGGCAGAGATAGGGGAGATAGGTGGTTGGGGAAACTGAAGTGGAGGCGAGGGTGGCAGGGCAGGAGAAACATGAGGTAAGAACACTACTTAGTTACAATGCAATCAATGACCAAAAAACAATGGCTAGACTTTGTTGACAATCTTTTATTATAACAATCATTCAAACTTATGCTCCAACCACCAATGCAGAAGAGGAGACAGAACACTGCCTTCAAACAACCAAAACAATGTCTCTCTATATGTACACTACCAGATTATATTACCGCTAAAAGGAGTAGAGGAGCTCAATTAAAGCATCAAAGACATGGACAAATGCTGACTGTGGAAAACATTGTGAACTTCTTCATGTGCAGATTCCAAGTGAAGCTAAAGAAGAGAGTCAGTCAGTTTCCATAATATTATCTTGAATATATACCCACCATTTTCAAGGAGAACATCAAGAATCACTTTGAAGTCCTGAACTTCATTGATAGAGAAACACAGGAATGTTGTAACAAACTTAAGTTGTTAATGATGAATATGAAAAGAGACTGTCAAAAATTAAAAAAATTAATTTAACAAAGAGTTTCAGAAAACTGATAGAAAAGACAAGAAGCAGTGCTACAACATAGGTAAAGACATCAAGTATTTTCCAAAGATATGGAAAAACAAAGAAAGTCAAAAGATCTCTCATCTCAGAAAGAGGTCTGGAATATAAAAATTCTCCCATAAAATAAAAGTCATGGGATTATTTCTATATTATTTACAATGTTTGGAAATACAGTTTTAATATTTAAATTAATTAGAAAATAACCAAATAGCTTCCCAAAATATATCAACTGCAATATATTAACTTCAGTATATAATTATAAAAACAAAATAAGTTACAAAAGCAAAACTCCTAACATAACAAGAATCAACTATAGATACTATGTGTCAATGAGTAAGGGAGAATATTAGTTGACCAGACTTCATTTTTAAGTCACATGCTAAATAAAATTCATCTTTAATTTCGATGGCAACAATTAAGGAGACTGTTGGAATGGAACCATCAGAAAATAGCTTCTACTGAAGAATCCATTGTTTTTGCTGCCTTCTTTCAGACTCGGATGTTTCGGCCATTCTGCTATTCAAATGAAGGGCAGACAATCACACTGATTTTATCAACTAGATTACAATTGCACTCCTGCCAAGGATATTCATAAATTCAATCTAGCTTCTTTTGAGATAAATATGTTAGATTTCATTGTAGCCTCATACATTAATAGTTGTCTTACACCCTACAGATATTCACCCAGTTTCCTTGATTAATTTTTACCTTGGCTTAATATTTTGGACATCTTAGGCTGTCCTCTGTTGTTAGCTAGAGATTTGTCATACTTCTGCTTTTTCACAGCAGTTAAAAATCGTCCAAAATTTCCAAATCTGACTAGCCAAGAACGTATTGCAAAGGAAAAGTACTTGATTATATGCAGAGGATTGGATCCATATTTTATTGTGTATCTGAGATGGATCACTATATCAAGTTTCAAGTGATATTTCCTCCTCTTCGGTCACTTCCTCTTGAGTTATTCAAACTAGAGACATGGTCTACGTGAAGCTAACTATATCATGTCTATCCATTTCTAAGGATACAGGCTACATAGTGGTTTAGGAACTCATGGTCTGATGCCGGCATAGACTGAAGAAAGTTCTCTCGATAAGCTTCAAACCATGGGGTGGTGGCTAAAATAAATAAGAAATTAAAGAGATCATTATAAAACTTTTTTTTACTATAAAACCATTCCTGCTACTTAGGCTTGAGAAAATATATCAAGAATTATCAATTACTTAATTAGAAGAATTTTACATTAGAAGTTTTCAATATGTCCCACTACCATGTATTAGAACAGAAAGCTTTAAAAAGTTGCATCTATGTTTTTATATATAATTAGATAAATTTTCACTTATCTCCATGGAAGCAATTCAAATAAAACCTTAAAGATAACCTGAGAATCTATGAGTAATATGTTGACAGTCTGAGTCTATGCATACCTGTTAAAGAGCACAACGGATTAAGTTCAATGAGAATTTACTTACAGGTAGTCCTCACTTAGCAACTGTTCTGTTTAGTGACCTTTCAAAGTTACAACACTGAAAAGGTAACTATACAATCACCCCACACACTTACAAACACCGCAGCATCCTGCAAACACATCACTTTTTGTTTCCTTCAAAGCCAGCTTCCAACAAGCAGTGTCAATTGAAAAGCTGGTGATAAAATCACAAGTTATGATCACATGATGTCTTGCTTACTTATGACCACAGCAGAATTGAGGCAATAAGTCTGTGGCAGGCATGTGATGTCTTGCTTAATGACTGTATTGCTTAGTGATGCCCGGAGTTGCCAGTCCCAATTGTAATCATTAATCAAGGACTACCTGGTTGTTCTCGGGAGGTGACATGAGGCTGGCTCCAAGGTATTGTGAACGCTTCCTTGTGGGAGGGCGTCGTTCCCACCGTCTTGAAAGAGGC
>JANHFO010005560.1:30248-47128 GCA_032468095.1 Pareas carinatus
CTATTTAATATAACAAAATTAAAAAAGCTTATTTAATTATAACAAAATCATAAATGCTTATTTAATCCTAACAAAATTATTAAAGTTGGTTTAATTATTACAAAATAATTGAAGCTTATTTAAGTATTACACAATTTAGTGTAATATTTGTTCCCGCTTGAGAGAGAGAGAGAGAGAGGAACAGAGACAGAGATAGACACACATACAGAGAGAGAGAGAGAAAGAGAGAGAGATTGAGAGAGAGACAGAGAGAAACACACACACAGAGGAACCATAAAACTATACAAAAAAATTCAAATAATCTCCAGATTTTCCTGCGGACCACCAAGATTTTCTCATGGACCACTGGTGGACCATGGCCCACAGGTTGGCGACCACTGGTCTAGAAGACACAACATCTGAAATAGTCCCACCAGAAGCAGGCCATCCCAGCAGAAGTAGCTGATAACAGAGGCCAACTTCAGCAAAAGATAACCAAGGGAGAAATGGTTGATGATGCTGGCGACTAGGATCAATAATGCTGAGATCCTGGAACAGACATAGAGATCATAGCTGAAAGGAAGCCCCATTTAAGGAAAAAAATATTAGAAAGCTAAAGCAGAAAGTTTGTCTGCAATAACAGAAGGCAGAATAGAAAAAGCTACTGGACAATAAACATTGACATCAAGTGGAAGAATAGCAACAGAGACTAGAATAGAGTTCAATCAGGAAAATAAAACAGGTTTAGAAGATATTCCACAGGGATTTATTTTAAAGAAGAAAGGGATAGGTAATATATACATAATTCACTTTTCAATAAGAACATTTTCCCAAAGGAATTTGGCACGTCTGTTTTGCCTAGGTACATACCATTCCTGAATTTATGAGAGCAGAAATGCCATTATATTCCCAGCAAGATTTGCCCCTGCATTGAATCTGCACTGGCTTCACTACATCATTTTCATCCAAAATGTCTATCCAGAGGTTTAAACAATGGAACCCACCATGTCTTGACTGGTTTCAGCCAAATATACACTAAACAAGGACATTACATTTTTGCCATTGAGGAAATATAACTCGCTATGCATAATGCCTGCTGCAAATCTGCACACGGATTCAGAGTAAATATTTACCTTTGCAGTGACTCATTCACCCAACCTAGAACTCACCTGGGTTGCTGCCAGAGATTTGCATGTCGAACCACTGGTAGTAGTTCTCGCTTATTAAGGGGAGTGATTCCAACTGCAGCTTCAAGAATGGCTACGTACTTCTTACATTTCATCCTGAATCTTTTGATGCGGCGTTGAATTAAGCTACAAACTGTATTTGGCTGCCGCATGAGAAATCCTCTTGTTCTGTGTGAGCTGAACAAACCACAGCAACCTTTTTCAAAATGGATTACACACGTTGCAAACTGGAAAAAATAGCAACATTTGGAAAAAGAGAAAAAATGGTTCCCGACAGCTTCTCTAAAACGTCACTGTTATGTAATTCCAGGGATCTATGAATAAAGCACTAATGGCAATGAAGCAAGAGACATGGTCCTAAGCCTGGTCTGATAATGGATACTCTCCAATTTACTAATCCTCAGCTAAACCTTCAAGGCATATAATATTCCAAGCACTAAAGGAAAAACAGGTGATTTCACCATTCAAATAATGTTAAGAGCTGATGAAAATTCATTCACTGTATTTTTCGTGACATTCCATACTTTACGAACCAAGCTAAGAGGGAAGAATTAAATATACATTTATAGGAACAGATGCTTAAGAGATCTGCTAATGCAGCTCACTAGTCAGCAAATGCTCTTTAACAGCAACAGATTGGCAAGAAAATGTTTATAAATCAACCAGAACATCTGGCACGTGCATGGCCTCACTTTTCACCCGCTGATTGGTGGTTTTAAGCCAGGACGGGTAGAAATAACCAGTACAGTCCCTGGAAATCTTTAGCAGCACAACAAAAGGATCAGTCTAACTAATTCAGATGTGTCAGGATATGTATTTACCATGTATTTTATTGCTGAAGTTATTTGTGCTCAATGTAGAATCAATTAGTCTTATATTCACTCAGCCAGGAACTTAAAGAATGAACAAAAGTCAGACCATTTTGAAGCAACCTTCCATATTCAGTTTAAAATTCTCATTGGAGATAGCTTCTAATAATTCCGAAGGGCTAACAGTGCAGAGTGATTTTTTGCTATAAAGCGTTGTTCACAGTATTCCAAGAAATGCAAAGTTATCATGCACCAGAGAAGTGTGAGTACACATCAGGAGCCATTGGTACATGCCTTTTCATGAGTGCAACTGAGGGGATGGGGGGTTCAGGGAGGTGAATGTGTGTGTCTGTATGAGAGAAAAAGTGTGTGTGAGTGTGAGAGATACATTACAAAATCTGAACGTTTCAAGGGGAGGCCATTACAATGAAGTAGAAGTTCTCTGAACTCAGAATTATACCACTGTGTTTATATCAGGATAAATAGGATGCACAGTGAAAGGAAAGAATTGTTCTGAGAAAGTGAAAGCACTATCTAAATTCACAAACCTAATTTCCAAACATCTCTGCAAAATAATTTAACAAATTAGAAACAAAAAAGGTTTTGTTCCAAGAAATGAGCTGTTTTTTCAATATTTAACCTATTTTTTATGATCAAATCATTTCTTTTCATAACTTTTTAACTATCAAATTTCAGTGAAATAGGATACAGAGACCACATGAGGCATAAGAATTTCATATCTGTGGAGAACCTCAATCGAGTTTTATCAATACTATTTTAGTCAAAGAAAGGCAAATTCATTGTCTCCAGATGTTTCAGATTTCAATTTCCATCAGATCACAGCACAAAAGCCAAAGACTGCAGCCAAAAATATTTGGAGGACACCTCTGCTCTAGTCATTGTAGTATTCTGTCTCTCAGCGTGTCTTTCCCAATTTTCCAGTTCATTTCATGACCACTCAACCTAATATCAAACATTTTGGTGAGTTTCTCCAATCCACAGAGATATATTTTCTCCCAATTAGGAGTATCTAACACAGTGATGTCGCGTGAACCTTTTGGGCTTGACATGTCAAAAATTCAGAAAGTGCCTAACTTGATTCTGCTGCCCCTCTCACACCAGACCTCTGAATAAGAGAGCAATTCTCTATCTTCCCTCCTCATCTAGGCTACCCTGACCGGTTGCACTCAGGAGCCTAAATAGAGGTCTGGGCCTCAACTCCAGTCCTAGCCTCACGACTACCACTCAAAAAGGCTAGCTCCAAAAACTACACAAAAGCACATCCTGTTCTCCCATAATTTTTGAAGGTCCTGGAGGCCATGTGTGAGTGCAGTCCTCTCAACGGGACTTCTGGAAACTGCAGGAGAGCACATCTCATTCTCGCATAGCCTCTGCACTCTCCAAAAATTGCAGAAGAACAAGGTGTGTTTTTGAGGATAATTGTTGGGATATTGATGCAAAACATCATGATATCTCGCCTTTGATAGGGGTACATAGGTTTGCCCTCATCAGAATCAGAATTTATTTTCACCATGTGTGTCAGAACACACAAGGAATTTGTCTTAAGTGATAGTGCTCAAACTATGTACATACACAACAGAATACAATCAAGATACATTCGTAGTCAGTCTGAATATATAGGCATAAACAAATAGAATCATTTGTTTATATGCATAATCATGATCATTTGTAAATATAGGCATATAAAGGCATAATCAAGTAAGTATATAAGTATAAGATACATTAATAGTCTTAAAGTATGTAACACTCATCATGTCTTGTTATAAAGTGCGAACAAAAACCAATTCATCTTGTCAGGACACCCTCCACATTAACATTGTCCTATGAATCAGCTGTTTAGTATAGGTTGATGACATGAGCGAAGAAACTATCCTTATGTCTGGTTGTTTTCGTTTGCAATGCTCTGTAGCATCGTCCAGAGGGGAGAAGTTCAAACAGATTATGTCCAGGGTGTGAGGGATCCTTAATTATTTTCCCCACTCTTTTTTTGGATCGTTCAGTGTGCAGATCATCAATGGAGGATAGTTTTGTAGCAATTATTTTGATCTACATACAATACATTGATCTAATATATCCTTATTTCAGAAGAAAGTGAACTGCTGTTTTGGTTTGAGGGGAATATTTGCCTGCACATAATATTCCACCTAGCTTGATATGGATGGAGAATGATAGAATTGGAAAGAATCTTAGAATCAGAATTTTTATTTCGTCATGTGTGTCAGGACACCCAAGGAATTGGTCTTCAGTGATCATGCTCAATACCCTCATACATGCATAACAAGGATACAATCAAGATACATTCACAGACAATTTGAATATATAAGCATAATCATAATCATTTGTATATATAGGCATATATAGGCATAATCAATTGTGCATAAGATACATTCATAGTCATCAAGTACGTAACATTCATCATGTAACGTACTTATGACTATGTTATAGTCATTAAGGGTAGAACTAGAGGTTATCTAGTTCCACCCCTTTGATCAAACGGCAAAAGTATGGTGATAGAAAATTATCTATTGATTGAGTTAATTCCCTCTTTAGTCTCTTGTGGAACCCCATAAACCTCTTGCAGATAACTGGAGTTGAGAAACCCTGTGCTAGAGCATTTCTGATGGATGACCGTACAAGCTCTGTTTTCAGAGAAGGTCTGGGAGGAGAAGGAGGAGGAGGAGGAGGAGGAGGAGGAGGAGGAGGAGGAGGAGGAGGAGGAGGAGGAGATTGGTTTTATTTTATTTCACAATATCATTTGTGTGGAACAATCTGTGCAGTTCAACTTTTGAAGAATTATGAGCTACTTGAATATAATACCATGTTCCAGTCTATAATCTCATTAATCTTATTAAAGTTACTCCTTATCCTGCAGCCACTTTTAGCATCAGTGTTCCTTGATCCTTCTTGTACTTATTACAAATTCTCATTTTCCACAATAAGAGGCTGCACTGACTAGGGGGAAAGCATATAATCATACATCATGGTTAGCAGAAAGCAACATGGGAATGTCAGAAGCAACGTAATTTGTACTCCATTTTACCTCCCTTTTCCACAGTTATGATAGGTTACCTTATACAGTCAGTATTAGGTCAGAGTCCAAACCAAAATTGTTGATCTTATCCGGGTAATCCAATAATGTCATTTGGATCTATCTCCACATGTAATACAAACCCTTAGCCTTAAAGGTACAATATTAATGTATTTCCCTAACATTTTGTTTCACTATTGTAAGGCGGAAGTTGGAAATTAGAAACAAATTCATTTCTAATTACTGTAGGTATAGCTTATCACTAATCCAATTAAGGTGTTAGGACAGGGTTATAAACTATAACAATACATTAAAAATGAGATTCTTCAAAATAAATTAGAAATCTAGTCGAACAAGATTCATGCCTAAAATCAAACAAAATAAAACACTGCCCTGCCATATATTTTACAATTTTGTTCTGTAACAGGGCAGCTCTGAGTTTTGAACACACAGCCCCCTTTAAGGCTTCTGTTAGAATGCTGTTGTTGCATACTTACTCTGATTATTCTTAAAATGTCTGTACACAATTAACAAACATGAAAGGTAACAAGTGAACCGCTGTACATTTAAGAAATGTATATGGTTTTCCAGCTCACACCAGAAAGAAACTAGCAGTAAATTATTAGCATGTAAAGAGTAAGGAAGATGACCCTGATAGAGATACCGGATTGGTTTCCTAGGCAATAGGGGCAGAAATATACTTCATAAGTCACTGAACTATAAGGTGGAGAAAGAGTTCAGAACTATCGTACCTGCAAGATCCTGTTATTATAGCCTATCTGAATTCAAGTAATTCTTTTGGAGTTGATTTTCTTGTCTGGTGTACCTAATGGGACTGACTTAGTAAAAGCTGGTCTCAAAGCAAGAGAAGAAGAAGAAGAATGGATAGCAAGCAAAGATGAATTTCAGCAGTTTTGAGTAGACGAAGAAAGTTTATTCCAAGATCACTAAATAGGATACAGCACAAAAATCACTTATGCAATGAGTATGACACAATATGGAATTGTCTATCCACTAGATACAGAAGAAAATCTAAAGGCACCAAATTTTAAGGTTGCCTAAGTCATGAGAAGAAGCCATGTTTTAACCGAAGTCCTTGACTAATTGGTTGGGAACTTTGTTCCGTAATATAGAAGCAACATTCCTAGCTACAGCTTAGGATAAGTATCGTCACACCAACACCAGTAATATCTTGTAGAAAGAAGATTCTATCATTTCGAGATTAACTATTAGTTCCTACAGTAATTCATTACTGTACATTGCTCTGAAGTACAAGTGGGAGTGGGAGAAGCTGAAGCTCTGTCTGTAGGCCTTAGTTGAATGCTGTTTGCAGAATTACGGTATCTGACAGAAAGAGTCAATCTTACAGAGAAACTAATGCTTTTGTACCAATGAAGAAAAAAAATTGACCTAGCACACAAGGCAACTCTTGTGTGCTTTGTCTTGTTTGATCAATCCCAAGAACTCATGACCTTGCCATCTGTTTAGATTGTTTGCAATGACATTTTTATTCTAAACCTGAATTTAAACATTTTGTGTGTGTAATATCATATCCAATGAAGCTTCTCAAAAGAAACATTAACATGATGATTACTCATAAAAATCCTGTTCAAATTAATGGGATAGTAGTTAAACATAATGACCGATGATCAATTTGGTCTGAATGCTATTTATAAATTATAGAAGTAATTTTGCTGTAATAATTACAAAAAAGTATTCTAATATAGTCCTGTTGGTGTTTTCATCATGTTATTAACAGCTATATGTTCCTTATGTTGGAACTCTATGGATGACAAATCTTTTACATTATTCAGATTGAAGCACTGCGATCACATTAACTGCTATATTACATGTCAGTTGTGTAAAACGTTTTTGAAGAGCAGGCTATCAAAAGTGTGGGCATTCTTTTAAAACTACCAATTTAATTAACAAACTGCCTTATCTTTTGCACAGCTCAAAAATGTTTTCGAAAAGGAAAAACTAGTATATTTCAGAAAAGAACAAAGGGAATACTGTATACTAACTTTGTACCCAAGTCAGATATTATTTTATTGGCTTTGTGAAACCCACTGGAGCTTTACTCTGTCAAGTTTTCAGAAATACAGGAAATGATCTCTTGCAAACCCAGGAATTTCAAAGCTTTTATTGTGGTCCCAATGTGCCATTTCAAGCATGGCTGGCATTCAGAGATATTTTTTTTTTCCTGAGTACAATTTCCTCAGGATAACAGAAGTCCCCATGACTCTGTTCAACTTTAACTCTTCTCCAAACAAAGGGTGATTCAACCCCAGGCCAAATTGAACCATCATCACCTTCCTGCCTGAAAGCACTTAAATTGGAAAAATAGACACACCGAGACCCATAATCCTGTAAAAGAAACCTTCATCCTGCAAACTAAACTTGTCTCTCCTCTTAACTAGGTAAAACCAGCGAATGAGGAAAGCAGCTATATGTATTCCCCCCTGGAAAATATCCAGCTATTATATCTAGTTGGATATCTAAAGCCTAGCCAGAGGGAAAACACCACCCGCAACCCAAACACCAAGAGGGGAAAACGGCAGGAAGGCAACGGCCGATCCTTGAAGGTTGAAACTCCGGCGCAGTCCATTCGGATTTCTATTGAACAACTTCCTGGGATTCATCAGAGTTAAAACAGGGGTAATTCAGACGATTCCAGAAAGAGAACAAAATACACCCGGATCTTTCTCTCCCCGATTCGTCCCCCCTCAAGGTTGAACTCCGGGGGGAGACGAACAAACAAAACATCTCATGGCAAAAAACCCCCCAGGTTTTATGAACCTTCACACATTTGAAAGTTGCGAGTACCGGCCTGGCGGACAAGGGCGAGTCTTATTCCTCACACACACAGACACACACACACACCGAGTATGGTCGCCTTGCCACCTTTGAATGTGGGTGGGAGGGTAGTAAGGCGAAAGGGGCGCGTCGAGCGCTTTCCATCCACCCAGCCTCTCCAATTATGTAACCGCGCGGCGGTCCGAGCTCCGCGCGGTTGCACGTCTGAAAGCGCGTTCAGAACGCGAGTCCGGAATGTTTCCCCGCCTCGCGCGGCAGCACTGCCCCCCCTCCCGTCTGCTAGCCTAAACCTTCCATTAAGAGGCGGCGGAGGAGCTTCAAAGGGGAACCTGAAAAATGAAATGTGGCGCCCGCCCACATTCCCAACCGGTAAGCGAGACAAAAACAAAACAAAACACTAATTACCCGGAGTAGAAAACAAGCCCTTTGGAAAAGCTCCAGGCCCTTGGAAGACGTGGCTGGAAGGTGGAAGGGCCGGGAGAGCCGCGCTCCACGCAGAAACCGCGCCTCTCGATACCCGCCTGAGGGGGAAGCTGCCCGGGAGAAGGGCGGGCGGGAGAAGGGCGGGCAGGCAGTCCCCGGTCCGGAGCCTCTCCTGACTCAGCCCCATTTCCTGTTGCCGGAGGAGGCAGGGAAAGCGACCTGGGAGGCGGCGTTTCCTCCAGGGTGCGGCCGCCGCAAACAGGTGAGCCCGCTCCCGCCGCTCGCCTGGGCCCTCCCCGAGAGGAAGGGGACGAGGCCTGAGGCAGCGGGCGGGAGAGGTGGGAGGCACCAGCCCGCTTCACCTCCGCCCCCCAACCACAGTTGCCACCACGAGAGGACCCCACGGGGAGCGAAGCAAGAAAAGGAAAGAGACGGAGGGAGGGAGGGAGAGAGAGAGAGAGAGAGAGAAAGAGGGAGGAAAAGAGGGGGGGAAGAGAAAGGGGAGGAGGAGGAAAGGGGACTGACCGGCTCCAAAGACGGAATTAGACGGCGACGCGGCCACCTTAGAGCCGGATCCCGGGGAAGTTGGGGTTCCCGGACGGCGCACTTTGCGCCCTTAGACCCAGCAAGAGGGTTTGATATTCCGAAGGGGAGGCATCGAAATGGGATTACAAAATCCAGAAGCTGCGATTACCCAACTACACCGCCAAGTCTGCTAATATAAACGGAGTCCGGCTCGATCGCCCTTTCAGAGATTATGATCCCTCTCGTCTTGCCCCCTGCAAGGCATCTGCACCCCCAAAGCAGCTGACACTATTTGAGCCCTTGGCTTTTTTATTCGCACCCCGGGAGTCTTGGCCCTACCGTTATCCGTTGAGTTTTCAGAAGTGCAGACACGCGTGTCCCACCCAGCACATGTGCAACTAGCGGCATAGGACATACATCAGGGACAACCCGCTGAACCGTTACGAGGGGGAGGGGGAAAGGCACCCAAGGACGATCTGAGCAGCATCCAGCATTTCGCCCTGGCCAGCCAAGCAAGGAAGCTCGGTTTCCCCCTCCGTGGTCTCCCGTTTTCCCCGTCCTGACTCTGGAACAGGAAATACCGGTTCGAAGCGAAAACGCTGATAAATGCAAGGAAGTCGAGTCAGTAGTGACACGGGGGCATTCATCACTGCGCAGCTCTCCTTTGGCTTCGGCCCAGATCGCAGGTGAAACGCTCTTGTGGAGGGATTGAGCAGGTTCGTGAGACAGGTGGGGTTCACTTCCAAGACTGGGTCAGCCTGTCAGTGGCGCTCTTAGAGCAGTGGTGGCAAACCCAGAGGGACACGCAGCTCCCTTTGCACACCTGAGGATATTTCTGACATCACCAGCCCCCCTGCCCAGCACCCCAATGGGACCGCTTCTTCCCTTTCCTGTCTGGGGTAGGGCAGGTGGCTCAAATGTGGCGTGTGGTCTGTGGTGACGGTGAGAGAGGAGAGGAGCTAGTTTGGAGAGGAGCACAGCTCACAGTGGGCCGCAAAAGCTGGGGGAGGCTATCAGAAGGCCCGCAGTGAGTTCCTGTAGGCCATGGGTGGGGCGGGTGGGTGCAGGAGAGGTCACTGATGGCCACGGGGGGTGGTGGTGCATGTTGCCATGTTGGCACTTTGCGATAAATAAGTGGCTTTTGAGTTTCAGTTTGGGCACTCAGTTTCTAAAAGGTTCGCCATCGCTGCTCTAGGCTGTCTCCATCATAACACCAACTCTAAGCAGCCAACAAAGCATAGATAAGATTAAAGCAAGAAAGCAAGTGCTATCTAGATTCCGTTTACAAGCAAGCAAATAACAATAGGAATGCCAAAACCTAAGTCAGGAAAATTAATGAAACTAGTTACGCATTATAAAACAGAGTTCACCAACTGGAGACATAAACCACCCCATCAAGGATTTGCTGAAAACTCTGGTCATCAAGTCTTTCTGAAAACACAACAGGATTGGAACCATGCACACTTGTGGTTCCAGAAAGCAGAAATGGCACAGAGTACACATATTCCAACAGGATGGCACTGCTTCACTAATAGAAACCTGGAGGATGCTGATTCTGCCAAATCGTATGGAATGGGCCAAAACAACTAGAAGAATGCTGTGCAGGTATCTGCGCCCCAAGCCCTGACGCCTGATAACCAGAACTGATAAACCAATACAGAGCAGAAGTATTACTTGAGCAAAACAAGGCATGCCCACAATCTGCCTGCCCTGCTGCACTGTATTCAAGCTCAGTTTCCAAGTGGTCTTCACGAACCCACTTAAATGTTGAAATTGCCAAAATGATACTAAGTCATAACAATTACAAGATGTGTTAAGGTCACTCAATTCAGGAAATGGCACACCAAATGATCTGTATGAAGGCCACCCTATTCATAAATGCTTCTTGCTCATCAAGTGAGAATTAAAGAGGCCAGAAGCACCTCCCTGTCAATATTGCAAATAAATTTATAGATTGACATATAACCCCATCAATCAACAAAATTTCCAAGACAGAAAACGTACTATAAGCAGACTTGGTAACAGTTAGAAACCAGAGCCACTAAAAAGTTAGTGACCTAAAATGAGTACAGAGTTACAAGGGAGAATCAATGTAAGATGCCAAGTCCTCCTTCCCTGAGTCTCATGCAATCTCTAGTTTAGTCTGGGTGAAGGATCATGACTTTGGATCCTTCATTTAATATAATTTCATGACTGATCTCTACAATCTTAGTAGCTTAACATCAGGACCTTAATCACTCTGCCATACTCTCTCCTAATTTTCGTTGTTTTATCCAATTCTGTGTAGGTGGTCCATACAAGATGGATGGAAGGAAAACAAGCTTTCTAAACACGAGAAATCTCTAACTAAAACATATTTGCTGTCTTATACGTACTGAAGGACTTCAAATACTTACTGTAGTGATTCCAGTTGACAGTTTGGATCCACAAGTCCTTGGCACAATGCTTTCCCACCTGATGTGCCCAAACTGTTATCTCCCAGGTGTAGTTCTGTCAGAGATGATTTGCTAACTACAGAACGAAGCTTCTCACAGCAAGCTTTAGTTAAGTTGCAGTTTCGTAACCTGGAATAATAAAACTGTATAAATTACATTAATACTTGAGAGTAGTAGTGGATAGCAAGTATCATCTCACTGGATGCTGTGGTCATGCTGGCTGGAACATGAGTGTCAAGCAAAACGTATTTTTGAAGGCCGCAAATTCCCATTCCTGACGGTGGCCATGTCAAATATCACTCTTCTGTTCCAGCAAGGTGGCTCTTTCTGTTTCTTCTTGATGAGTTCAATGATGGCAATAAACGCTAGAAATAATGTTGATTGCTTTGCATACAAGTGTAGAGTTCAATTTTTGGTATTTACTAACAAAGCTGGAACCCCCTGTTTGAATCCCTAGCGATTCAATTGCTAACAATTGTTGATTTTGCCAACCTGACGTTCTTTAACTATGTTGGACCTTAATTTTCAGAATTTGTCCTTTCTGGTTCAAAACTAAATAAATTATAATCTAAAGTAGTTGGAAATTTCAGGGTGTGTGCGGGGGCCATTGGGGGTGGAAGGAAGAGGAGAAGGATCGATATCTAGAGTACAAAACTAAGTAACACTCTAGCAACTTTTTTCCCCAGGAGAAACAGACAAGCTTCTGCTCTCCTTAGTCCCACAACTGAAAACATCACCTCCATGTCCCATTTATTTCCAGTTAGTCTATGCATTACATCAGTGCTGAAGAAAACTTCAAAGCACTTCTCCTCACAGTCCACACGGTGGGGCAAGGCCTTCGCAGCTTCTGAGGGCCTGCCAGCAGGCTTGTAGATGCCTCACCTGAGAGCCCAAAAGACTCACTCAGCAAGGAGCTAAAGGACCCCTGGCACCCATTCTCAGCACCCTGCATCTGTCCTACATGTGGCTGTGCACTGCCAGCTTGAGGGCTTTTCTTGGAAGGGGCTACCCTGACTAGTCCTTTTCCAAAGCGTGGTTGCCACTTGTCCATGAGTGATCTCTTCCCAGAGCACCCCAGGAACTCCCCTCACTCCCAACTCTGCAGTGCTCCACCATTTCCCCCCATTTTACATTTGGATCAGGGTCTCACTCTGGTGCTCCTGAGCCATCCTTAGCTTTTCCCATTCCTCTCCCTCTCTGGGAAGCAAAGTCAGATCGAGCCTCAGAGAAGAGGTTGCAATGTACACGGGTGATTCATCCTTCCTCCCCCACCCCACCCAAAGGAAGTCTCCAGCAGACTTGGGGAGGAAATTGCAAAGGGGACAGGGTGGGAGGGCAGTTTAGGAAAGCCAGTGAAAGGGGAGGGGAAACTGAGTAGCAGGAGTGTCTACCTATCACTGGCAGCTGGAGGGACAACAACAGACTCTCCGGGGAAGCAGCCAGGCCTGCCTCCTTGCCTCCTGGTCTCCCCACAGTTTCTCCACAGATCCACTTGAGTGGGGCCGGAGCCATTTTGAAGTGAGTCAAAGTGGCCATGGCCACTGTAATGTATATTATCAACAGTATTACAGCTATATGACCATAAAGTCAATAACTGCCATGTAAAGGTAGAGAGCTTCAGACACATGTAACAAATAGTAGTTTTCTAATTCGTACATTGTTGTGGTGTTCCTTTCTGGATAAACTCTACCTATGTGGTTGCTAAGAGTAAACATAGATTGGATGGCATGGAACCAATTGATCACACTATACTAGTTTTCATTTTTCAGCTGAATCAATGCATATGACTTTTTCCATACACATTGCACATATTTCTGTCAATGCGCATCTAAACAACAGTTCTAATTCTTTCCAATTAAATATCAGTATAATGCTTTTCTTACCATATTAAACCGATGCTCTTTTAGAGCTGTGAGAATTCAAACTTCCATATTCTATTCTTAATATTATTCAACACAATAGAACTTGAGTTCTATAATGCATTGTATTTATTTATTCATCTATTATATGGGCTGTTGTGGAAACAAATGAAGTATTCCCCAGGAAAAAGAATATAAAGTGATTATCCTATCAACTCAATCTGAAAAATCATTTGAATACGATTGACTGTAAATCACCTATACCGGCTGTTTTCAGAAAGGCAGTCCTTATTTAACGTCCACTCATCCAGTGACCGTTTGAAATTATGAAGTTGCTGAATGAAGGGACTTGTAGTCTTTGAAGTTTCAGCCCTTGCGCAACCCTTGCAGTCATGTAAACAAAATTCAGGTCCACCTGCATTTACAACTGCCTTTTGACCACCCATCAGCTGCCCACACTGCCCAGTCCTGTCTGGTGCTACACCTGCCGAACATCCGTCCTGCACCAACTGGGGCTTTGTCCACTCCACATTTTGTGCCAGTATCACTGGGAATTCTTTCTCACTTTGTCCAGGGTCTCCATTTGGGTGCCAGTCAGTGCTCTCCTTTGTGTGTTTTTCTCAGCTGCGCTGGCACAAAAGGAAATTCTGGCCAGGGAACTAATGGAGGCCCTAGCAGCCCTGGAGGAAAAGAAGGGAGTGCAAAATGGTCCTGGCTGTTATAGTAGTGGCACATAGCGTGGAAAGTCAAGCGGTGGGCAAGGGAAACAGGCATGCAGGTAGCCAAACAGGCAGAGATGGAGAGAGGTGAGGTTAGTGGGGAGGGTTGAAGTGAAGGTAGAGGAGAGTTGGTCCCTTACCTTTCTGAGGCTCAGGACTGGGAGGGACCAAGCTGGGAATGGTTGGTATGGTAGGGGCAATGGCTAAGAGCCAATGGGATTCAGTTAATGAGAGCAACAGAGCGTGCCCAGATTGCTGTCACTAAGCGATACAGTCACATCACATTGCACTTTGATTGTACCATGTAGCATCAGAGATTCCAGTCCCAATTGCTATTCTAAATAACATCGTTGCCCAATAACAGCCAAGGATGAATTATATTGAGAATTAACTCTATGCTTGGGAGAAATGCTAAGATACTTGTGGAATCAAATTTGGAAGAGACTAACATGGAAGACAATAACTCTGTAAAGGTTTTCATTTGTGGAAAGTATAATCTGATGCTATTAAAATCACTATGAACTATAGGAATATTTATAAAGGTTTCATTTCATATTATCTAGTTCAGCACTATAAGGAATATTTACCAGAGTTTTTGAAGTTTGCAATTGGGGTTTAATAATCCTTTGCATAGAGCATCTACACCAGCATCTCCCAGTTCATTGTTGCTTAGATTCAGTTCAGTTAGTGCTTGGTTGGTAGTCAGAAGAACAGAAATATCTTCACAATGACTAATTCCCAGACCGCAGTCATCCAATCTAAAATTTTTAAAAATCATTATATAAGAAATGCACTAATAACAACATGGGAGAAAATGAAAAACAAGATTTATATGAGAGTTCCAACCTGGGTTTCCAAAATGGAAGCATATACACTACCAAACCTTGTTGATTGGGAAAAAATAATAACATATCAAGACCTATTAGATAAAGAAGGCAAATTAAAATCAAAAGAAAATCTAAGTAAACAATGAATAGATATCACATGGTGGGAATATGTAAAAATTAAATCAAGATTCGAATGAGATAAATTACAATATGGTATGTACAAAGAACAAACACAATTGATAAAGCACTACTAACTTCGGATGAAAAAATAATCAAAAGAATATATAAAGAATTACTTAATATGGAAATGGAAGAACAAGTTAAAGAAACGATGATAATTTGGGCAAAAAACTTTGGACATGCCATAGATTTAGATGACTGGCAAAAATTATGGAAACAAAACTACAAATTAACTCTATCAACGGCATATAAAGAAAACCTTATCAAAATGTTTCATAGATGGCACTTAATGCCAGAAAAAAATAGCAAAGATCACAAAAAACAAGAGAGATAAATGTTGGAAGTGTAAATCCAAGGTTGGAACCTACTATCATATGTGGTGGACATGCCATCATGCCAAAAGATACTGGGCAAGAATCCATAAATGGTTAGAAGAAATATTAGACACAAAAATTCAACTGAATCCAGAAACCTTTCTGCTGGGTATATTTAAAGAAAAAGAAAATAAACAAGACAAATACATCACTTTGCACGTACTGACGGCTGCCAGAATAACTTTTGCCAAGAACTGGAAAAATGAACACTTATCACAAGAACAAGAAATTATAAAAAAAATATTGGACTGTGCGGAACTAGATAGGCTCACAATGAGGCTGAAGAACAAAGAAGAAACAGACTATTACCAGACATGGACAAGATTTTATAAATGGTTAGAAAGCAAATAAGGTTGCAGAAATGGAAGAGGTAACATGTAATAGATTAATGATTACACCCCAAAAGTGCTAATAACACAAAATCTATTTATGGGTATAGGAAGAAGGAGAGAACAGAGAAGACAGAGAGAAAACCAAAAAGGAAAGGATGTAAGAAAGTAGTAGGGAAAGGAAGAAGAGAAGAAACAAAAGATAAGAGTGAATGAAAGAAAGAAAGGATAGAATGTATAAGTTGGTAGAAAGGAGGTAGAGAAGGGTAGATGAAAGGAAGTCGATAAGAGAAAGAAAAAGTAAAGGAAAGTGGGCAATATGAGATAGAAACTAAACCTAATTAGGGCAAGGCCACCAAAGAATGAGAGGATTAAGGAAGGTAGATAGACAAAGAAAGAAAGGTAGATTAAACAAGTGGAGTGGAAGAGAGGAAGAGAGTCTTATAGAAAGATAAGAAAGAAGAAGAGGACAGATTAGGGAAGGAGAGAGGGGAAGAGGTTTTCTAAAGAAGGATAGAAAAGGAAAAGAAGAAAGTTTAGGAAGGAGCAGAGGGGGGAGAAAGGAGGAGAATGGAAGATAGAATAAGAAAGCTAAAGAAGAATTAAAGGTTAAAAGGAAACAAAGAAAGGAGGGAAGGGGGGATAGACATGTATACAGGGGATGTTTGCAACTGTTTTTAATTTTAGGAAAAGAAAAAGGTTAAAAGTAAATGGAAAA
This sequence comes from Pareas carinatus, assembly GCA_032468095.1. Lineage (NCBI taxonomy): Eukaryota > Metazoa > Chordata > Lepidosauria > Squamata > Pareidae > Pareas > Pareas carinatus. The sequence continues at coordinate 46,479 of JANHFO010005560.1, forward strand.
CATGCTACCTCTGGTTTCGTAAGATCCAAATCACATGGTGGCTAATGAAAGACAAAAAGCCCAGATTGGGACCAACAATATGAAAAGTCAGTGATTAACGGATTTGAAACCAAAGTGGCAAAGAACACATCCTAAAAAAAAAAGCAAACAAATGTTATTAAAAAAAATGTACAAAATGTTATAAAATGTTATAAAATGCGTATAAAAGAACTAAAGCAGGATTAAAGGTTAAAATGGAACAAAGGAAAGGAGGGGAGGGGAATATGTATGTATGTAAGGGATGTTTGTATGTATATATGTTTTTAATTTTAAAAGTAATAAAGTTTTTCTAAAAAAAAAGAAAACAACCAAACTCAGACTCAGCACCAAGGACCTCTCTGCCAAAATGTTTTACAGCCCCAAATATGGTTCTCTTCTATTGGGAAAGATATGATATGGCTCTTAAAGTGTGGTTTATGAAAGTAGAAAAATTGTTGCTTCTATTAATTTTTTTAGTTCATAGTGCACAGCCACTGACTGCTGGCTGCTAAGCAATTTTAGGGCATCAGCCTATTTTATATATTACAAGTCTCCTTATCTCCTGAGGGTAGACTTCCCTATCGCTACACCCTGCCGCAGGGAGGCGGACCAGATTAAATGGTTCCGCCCCA
>JANHFO010005560.1:80500-96431 GCA_032468095.1 Pareas carinatus
AAAATAAGACCTAGCGCATCTTTGGGTGCAAAAATTAATATAAGACAGTGTCTTATTTTCGGGGAAACATGGTATATTACCTGGAGATTTGATGCTTTGATATTTTTGATTTTTCCCTTGTAGGATCAAAGTCAATGCAATCCAGAGTAAAAAAGAAAAATCATGGATATTTGTGTAGGCACTGCAACAATATTTTTTCTCCTTACTTGTCATTCTAAAGATATCATAGATAATTCCTGCTTGTGTTTTTTATTATAATTTAAAATATTTTAAAAACCACTCTGTCAATGTAAGTCGTAGGCCATTTATCCTCATATTTCAGGAACTGAAAGCATTTTGAAAACAATTCTGCAATGAACTACTTTTTTCACACCCTGTTGTTGTGCCCACATTCTACAAATAGGGTGATTGAATAAAAGTGTTTGACAATCCTTTAGTGTAAATAAGGATCAGTATCGCAGATGAGCTGGGTCTAAGAAAATGCCTTCCTATTGTGTCATTTTTAGTCAAATGTTATCATTACACAGCAAGTATGTAATTAATTTTACAACCAGAAATTTTCTCCTCTCTATATTTCAGAGTCCGTCTTAAGATTTAGTAGCTGATAATAATCATGGGTTGCAAAAATACTGAAAATCTCAACTCTTTGTGGCCATGTAGCAATCATGTGGAACGCCTCCACAGCTGAAGGTAGGCTTAACCAGTGTCTGGAGATTCATCCAGTTCAACCTGGAAGGCCACAGGTCATCCCTGTCCATCTTATTTCACTAATTATGAGCTTCAATGTATTAACATTTGCTGACTTCACTACGGTTGTAATAAATAACTTGGGAGAAAACAGCTATCACTCCTAATGAAGCTGTGACAGAACTGCATAAATGCATTCCTCATTCACTGTGGATGATGCTTTTAAATCCTCTGAATAAACAGAAGTTTTTCTCATTCACATTAGGGAAAGATGGCAGAGTAGGAGAAACAAAAAACTGTTATTGCTGCCTTTTAGGGGCCATTCATAGCTTTATGGCCCAGACTGGTAACGCTAATACAGACATCACATCAGAATGTTTTTTTTAAAAAAGCACCAACCTACAATGCAATTACTTTGTAATCTCAGAACAATACAGTACATCAAAATAAAGGTCACAATTAAGCAAATGGATCAACATTAATACTAATTATGCCAGGCAGTCACAGAACCTCTGCATTTAAGATGCATTTCTGTCTAGCTGACCAGGTGAATGCACATACAGGTAGTCCTCCACTTATAACCAAAATTGAGTCCAAAACTTCCATTGCTGAGCAAGACAATTTGTTAAGTGAACCAGTACAGCCGTTAAATTGGTAACATGGTTAAGTGCATCTGCTTCCCCACTGACTTTGCTTGACAGAAGGTCGCAAAAGGTGATTGACTCCAGGACACTGCAACCGTCATAAATCCATGCCAGTTGCTAAGCATCTGAATTTTGATCACATGACCATGGGAATGTTGCAATGGTCATAAGTATGAGAATCAGTCATCATTCTTTTTTCAGTGTTGTTGTAACTCTGAACGATCATTAAACAAATGGTTGTAAGTCAAGGACTATCTGCAACGTGTGAAAAGTCACAACTCACAAATTATTATTATTATTTAGACTTATATACTGCTTAACAGTGCTTTACAGTACTCTCTCAGCGGTTTACACAGTCAGCCTATTGCCTCCATCAATCTGGGTCCTCATTTTACCAACCTCAGAAAGATGGAAGGCTGAGTCAACCTTGAGCCAGTGAGAATCGAACTGCTGAACTTTTGATGGCTAACAGCAGATGGCAGTCAGCAGAAATAGCCTGCAGGGCTGCTTTTAATCACTGCACCATCCTGGCTCTTACGAATCGTATCAACATTGCTAATATTAAATGTAAGATACAGTATTATGATAATACATAACCACAAAGAGTTTAAAAAAATATACAAGATAAAAATGTTTCTTTGGTAAGCCTCTTTAAACACTGAAAGCTACAAATGTTGCTGACTGCATGAAACTACATATAGTTAGTCCGTGATTTACAACCGGTGTGATGCTTAATGACTGCAGCGTTTGCTTAACAAATGTGGCGCTCACTTAACGACCATGGTGATTTGCTTAATAACTGCCACAAAAAAGATTGTAAAGATTGGGTCAGTCATGTGATGACCCACCTTACGACCATCACAGCTTACAACGGTAAGAGGCAGGCTCCATTATGGTTGAAAGTCGAGGACTATCTGCAAGAATATATTATTAGTCCTGCGGAATCAAGTCAAGGTCCATCTTAATTCACTATTTTGTGACACCAGATACTTCTGGGTTTTGTTTTTTGCCATTATGCCTCTGCAAACTGCATTTAAAGGCCTCTTCCCAGCATAGTATTTCCTCATTGTTCTCAATCAGAACAACCCTGGAAGGGACCTTGGAGGTCCTCCAGTCCAACCCCCTCATCAAGCAGGAGATCCTATACCATTCCAGACAGGTGGCTGTCCAGTCTCTTCTTAAAAACTTCCAGTGAGGAAGCACCCACAACTTCTGTTCCACTGGTTGATTGTCCTCACTGTTAGGAAGTTTCTCCTTAATTCCAGGTTGCTTCTCTCCTTGAGTAGTTTCCATCCATGGTTTCATGTCTTACTTTCTGGTACATTGGAAAATAAGTTGACCCCCTCTTCTTTGTGACAGCCCCTCAAATACCGGAACACTGCTATCATGTCACCTCTAGTTCTTCTTTTCTATAGACTGGCCATACCAAATTTCTTCCACCGTTCTTCCTATGTTTTTTTTTCTCCAGGCCCTTAAATCATCTTAGTTGCTCTTCTCTGCACTTCCCCCCCAAAGTCTCCACATCTTTCTTGTAACGTGGTGACCAAAACTGGATGCAGATGTGGCTTTACTAAGGATTTATTAAACAGTACTGATATGTCATGTGATTTTGATTCTGTGCCTCTGTGTATACAAGCGAGGATTGTATGAGCTTTTGAGGCCATTGCTACACACGGCTGGCTCCTGTTTAAGGAATCGTCCCACTAGGATTTCAAGGTCCCTTTCACAGTTCCTCTTTTTGAGCCAGGTTTCTCCCTTCCAAGTACCCAATAGATTTGAACTACGTTAACTTTTTTTAAGACCTGCCAAGATCTGGAAGTGCTACTACCTGTTGTGATTCTCCCTCAGGCTAGATATGACTTCTGGGAATTGATGGACATGTCCAAATATTTTTCTTGGAAATAGTATGGAGTCCATTGCACTCTTTCTGGATTCTTTTACCTCCTAATCTAGACTTCAGGTCCTGGATTTCCTAAAAGTGTTTCATCTAGAGGTACGGTTACCTATTGTAGATGTCAAAATAATACTTTTAACCAAATATAGGGTGTCCTGTGTATTTCTACCTCAACATGCTACCAATTTTCAGCAACTACTGCCAAAAGGGGTTCCTGGAGCCCTTAAAAATAGCTTTTGAGGATTGTATGTGGCCCTGAGGCCTCTGGTGACTCACCCTGAAATAAATGCATTTTCCAAATCAAGCCACAATGCTGGCAGGGGAAAGACAAAGACGATAGCGTTACCATCTGCGCAATCTCTGATATACCAGCGTTCACAAGAGAGGCTGCTTGGGTAATCCAACTTTACTTACCCTCGTGCTCTGCCTACGACATCTTTCTTTTCTAGCCAGTTCTGTCCTTCCTTGTACAAGCCTCTGTCATCGACTTCATTGTTATCGCCCTTGGTCAAAAATTTGATGTTGCCATTTTCTCTGCAAGCAAGCAACAGGGCAGGGAATGGATTAGCGCCTCGCTGATAACCATTTTTTGAAAGTGTCTACAAGCCGCCCAAAGGCACGGCAACTGGGTGATAAGATAGCGATGTGTACATGCTGTCCTTCCTGTATTATAACAAATGTCCAGGTGTTTTAGGACTCCTGCTAACAGAACTAAACAAATATTTGGCTTTCCCCAGTGCATTATCTACGACAGGTAGTCCTTGCTTAAGGTCTGGTTGCTTAGTGGCTGTTTAAAGTTACAATGGACCTCCCCAGAGCTATTTTCAAAGTCCCAACAGTCCTCCAATGTTCATGTGACCACATTTTGGATTCTTGGCAACTAACTCAATTTACAGTCGTTTGCAGCATCTGACAGTCACATGACCACAAGTCCTAGCAATTTTGTTTTGCTCGTTTCCAGTGTTTACTTTTGGTTTCCACCTACTGGGGAAAAAACGGATTCATTTAACAACTGCCAGGTTTGGTTAGCAACTGCCACAAACAAGATACTATAGTAAAACTGGGTGTGGTCATGTGATGATTTGCTGAATGACTACAACCTGCAACCATAATTCTGGTTGTCAAGTACGGTTGTAAATGAAGGACTACCTGTTTTAGCCACAGAGTTATATTAAATATTTTAAGGACTAGATTTCTCCGAGTATACTTGCTCTAGAAAGAGGCCATCTGGAAAACAAGGACAAGCTATATATGAAAAAGGTTAAGTGGCTAAACATGTTCCTCTGCTATCAAGTGAACCCCTTTGTTACATTATTTTTTTGTTGAAACAGGCAATTTGCTAGATGCTTAAAAACAGAGGCTAATTCCCAGAGGCAGTTTGAGTGGCGGAGGCCCAGTCCCTTATCAGTGACTATCAGTCATAACTGCCTTCAATAGCTTAGTGTAGGGAATGAAGCTGCCAACCTCCGGGTGTTGCCGAACTCCACCTGATGGTCGTATTCCTTCCACCATGATGAAGAATATTTTAAGGCACTGCGCCTGTGTATGGTTTGCCAACTGCACGGTGGCCGATAGGACATAGCACTCCAGAGGGTCAACCTCATTGCCCAGAGGATCATCAGTTGCCTTCTCCCCTCTTTGGAAGAGCTTTATAGCTCCCGCTGCCTTAAGAAGGTTCAAAACGTTCTTAAAGACCCATCTCATACTAGGCATCCTTTTTTTTTTGAACAATTACCATCTGGCAGATGGTACAGGACAATAAAAACAAGGACAAACAGGCTGAAAAACAGCTTTTACCCCAGAACAGTAACCATATTGAATTCTACTGCATAGTGCAATATTAATTTAATAACAGGGGGTTTCAATTCACTTGTATAGAATGTGAAGGATGTGTGTTTCTGTTTTCTGTTTTATTTTTTATTGTTTTCTATGTATATATACACTGAAGATGGTATTTAATTTCGTTGTAGAAGGTGCAATGACAATAAAGTATTTACTATAAAAGCTGGGAAATATACTTAAGCCTCGAGAAATGTAGGGTGGTGAAGGAAACGTATTTGCTCTGGGGGGAAGGGCGAATAAATCCGGAATTTTCATTCAACCCCTCTGTCCATATGGTACCACACAAATCACCGATATGGATTTGAAATTTTAGAAACTGCTCTTTTGCTTTGCTTTTTCAAGATCCAATTATGTCTGAGGCTTTATGGTTTTTATATTTGAATATTGTTCAAATTGGATGTGCATCCATAGCTGTGCAGGTTTTACATATTAAAACATAATTTTTGCACCTGGAATGTTAGAATTGTATTAAAGAATTCCTGATGTAGTACACAGGGTTAAGATAGAGTATCAATGAGAAATGTTAAGAAGATTTGCTTTAGTAATTCCACAGAAAATACATATGCGGGATTTTATGCCAAGACTATAATAGAACTAATCTAATATAAAAAAACATAATTCCTAGAGAAGGTAATTAAAATCTAACACCAACTTTTCTTCTTTTGTAACCAAAAATACTTTACAAATCTTTAAGCTTGGCAACAAAGTGCTGAAGTGGTATTATGACTTATTCATAGATTAATTCCTTCTATATGCAGGCATTTCTGTAAGAACCCACAAAATAGCGAGAATCCAGTGCCACAAGCTTAGAAATAAGCTCAGCTGGTATTTGGTTAGAACTTATTCGCTTTCTGGGATGCCCAAAAAATATTCCTTAACAAATAAACTTAATTGTTGACTATTTGAGATTACATGGATGTACCAAAGTTATGATTTTGGCAATATTATGGAAATATTGTTTTTATTTCCCAATGTAGTCTGCAGACGAGGAATATCCTATGAGCTTTCTATTCCAATAATAAAGAAGCTCAATTCTTTAGTTTCTCCAGATTAAATAAGGTTCCTTGGTGCTATCAGCTACTATGTAATTGATGCAAGGCCCCACTCAAAGGTGACATGTTGCATCCAGTCACTCAAAATTTGTGAATATCTTTTCTGGGCGCCTTGCTTGGCTGTCATCTCAGTAATCAAGCACTGAAATCTCACACAGAAGCTGTTATGGGGACTCTGTCTCAACCTGTTCACACTACAGTAAGTACAGTAATAATTCCAAGCCAGGATTTCCTGTGTTCTACTAATGAATTTACTTTCCAGTTTTCATAGTCAGAATTGCCATGGAGGTACAAAACAAAGGCTTCTCTCTTTAGGGGCCCAGTGCTCATCTCTATTTCTTGGTCATTGAGCCAGCCCCATCCCAAGATGTTTCTGCAGTCATGTGGCCAGCACGACGACGTGCTGCAGCACAGAGCGTGCAGCAAAACACAGAGCACTGTTAACTTCCCACTGAAGTGGTACCTGTTTCTCTACTCGCATTTGCATGCTTTTGAACTGCTAGGTTGTCAGAAGCTGGGGCAAGTAACAGGAGCATCAAACAGTCCAGGGTGTGCGTTTTCCAGCTGACAAGCTCAACAACTTAAATCCCTGAGCCATTGTGCCATTCTCCACTCTATTTTATAAGCCACTTCTACTTTCTACATTTATTTAATTAAAAATCCCAGTTTTAACTAACAGGAACAATAGATGAAAATTATTACACTGATTTCACCTTTCTGGCTATGTCCAAGCACCACCACCACCTTTAAATAAAAGATGAGCAATTCTGATTGTGGAAACAAACAACCAAGTCATCCACTTTGAGAAAGGAAACAAGCTTGTATGATGTTTGCTGCCTTGAGTTGACCTTTTTAGAAAAATTGGTGGGATAAAGAAAACAAGTTATAGTTATGAAGACTTTATTCCCTATCAAGCCTCTTCAGAAGGGTTTAACTACATAGTTTGCTTTATGTTGGTAATATATTCTGTAGTAGAAAAGAGTTTCACTTCAAAGTCAACAATATGGTTTGATATACAGTACATATAACATTTATTTGGACCACTTTTCCTTGTCCAAAATTAACACTGCTGTTTCTTTTCAAAGGCAGCTTTCCAGAAATTCTTGCTACATTCAGAAGAATAGGTTTAAGTGTAAGCAGCTAAAGACTGTCACTGAAGTCATCTCATCTCTCAATAGGGATACATAGCACTTTAATAGGTTTCAAGTCAATGAAGATGACCGTGACATGAAAATGCCAAAACTTTCCAATTACCTTCAGCTAAGTTGAAAAGAAGGAAAAATAGATAACTGATTCTTCAGTTACTTCAAGAGAAAATACCAGGATTTCCAAATATTTCAACAAAAATTTCAGTGAACCACACAATAGAACAAGAAAAGTACGAAGTATAATGTTCTTAATTCCCAAGCAGAATTTACATAAACAACCAATTCTTATTGTTTAAATTTATTTTCTATTCTGAAAATAACAGCTAAATTTAAGTTGCAGTTTAGGGAATATTTGAAGCACTTTGCACAATAGTAAAAGGGGGAGGAGGGGAAAGGGAACTTGACACTAACCAATATAGAGTGCAAAATAAATCATAGGCTGCAAAGTTATGCATATTATTTGGAAAGAATTATCGTGAACTTAGGGGCGGTTAGTTTAAATAAGACAGGTAATAATGACATCAAAGTTTCAAAAGCCCAGTTAAGACCCAAATCTGCACTGATTTGAGGTACTACATAATTAAAACAGCTCATGTGAGAATTAGAAGTCTAGCAGCTATCACCAAAACTATCAGCAGATACATATTCCATCACCTTCCCAAAACAGCCTCTCATCTCATTTGTACCTAGAATGCACAATAAATCAAATCAGTTTTTGCAGCAATAGATTGCTTAAAGGTTTATCATTTGACAGGGAAGGGCTCGCTTATAACGTTAGCCTTTTAATAAACACTATTAATCAGATTCTGAGAGACTTATCCTTTGGATTATTTCCGGTATAGATTGCTAGGAGGGAAGCATAACAGGTACAAGGAGTCCTTGACTTACAAATACAACTGAGCCCAAATTTTCTGCTGTTAAGCAAGACAGTTGTTACGTGAATGACTGTAGTTGTTGTTAATTACATGGTTGTTTAGTGAATCTGGATTCCCCATTGACGTTGCTATTTCTCCTGGTGACTGGTAAGATCCCACAGAATTGATCTCCTCCGGGTTCCGTCAGCTAAACAATGTCGGCTGGCGGGCCCGTGTGGGAGGGCCTTCTCTGTGGCTGCCCCAGCTCTCTGGAGCCAATTATCTCAAGAGATCCAGACCATCTCCACCCTAATGGCCTTCCAAAAGGCTTTGAAGACCTGGTTTTTCCGGCAGGCTTGCAGCCGTCGATCTCGCCTGATGATCTGGCGAGATCTGGCCATGAATGGTGTGTGAGTGTGTTTTAAAGTTTTAAAAATGTTTTAAAATATTTTTTAATGTAGTGAGTTGTGAGCCGCCTTGAGTCCTTGGAGAGAGGCGACATACAAGTTAAACAAAACAAAATAAATAAATAAATACATTTTAAGAGGCAAAATGTTATTTCCCCAGGACATTGCCACTGTGATAAATACATACCAGTTGCCAAATGACCAAATTCTGATCACGTGACCACAGAGATGCTGCAATGGTTATAAGCATGAAAAACAGTCATAAGTCACTTTTTTCAGTGTTGTTGTAAACTTAGAATGAAGTTTACTTTGGTGGGGATCCTGTCAAGATGAGGAGAAACTAATCCATTCTTCCATAATATAGTAAAACTTGAATATTCAGATTACCTGTTAGAATAAAACCTAGTTCCATCATGTTGATAAGGGTCATCTACGTAGAGAGAAGAGGAAGAAATTGTGGTTGCTAAAGAAGCAGCTTCAAACAGAGATGCTGTGCTTGGCACTAAATCTGGATGATGTCGGGAGGATAATACTGTATAGGAAAAAAGGAAAATAAAGTCACTCCTGCAGAGAAATGAGTGTATGTAAGTCATAGGCTTACTTGCCATGAAAACACACAAATGTGATACACAAAGGCCGTGTTTGTGTGATCATCCACAGCTTCATTAGATAGGGGGTTATAAAATTATGGATGAATATTGTGGTTGGGTGGGCCTTCCTCCTTTTAAATCCCTTATTACGTACTACCTTTGAACCAAAAACTAAGTCAGGATTGGTTTGGTTTTTTTTAAAGAGAATTTGTTATTATTAACTATTATTTTCAGAAAAGCTTAAAATATTTTTTCCAGTTGTTTAAATGAGAGGTGCACAATTATCGCAGCTCAAGGATTGTGTTTGAGTTTTGGTTGATATAGCAGGGGGCTCATTTGAAAGAAGTAGATAAGTCTAGCCTAAAAGCTAAATTTAATGTAATTTGATTAAATGTAAATATAATTAAACACAATTAATAGTTTCAGAAATCTTAACATCAGTTTGACAGCTTTTGAAGGGAGTCTAGAGGATGATATGTGGCAAATTAGGGAACTTTGTTATTTACTATTCTTCTGAAATACCAGAATGTGCACCTCCGTTCTAAAACTATCACTTTTTCCTTTGGGCAGAGGAACGCTAGCTTTGGAATCTAGAGCATCTTATTCTGCTGTAAATTACCTTCTTCATCAAGGCTACAGTAACTTTGTCCTTCTGTGAGTAAATCATGCCTTTCATCTTTCCAGTCTTGGCTAACTACTGACACAAATTCTTGTGATGTAGCTTTTAGAGCAGCAATGGAATTGCATCGTTTTTTGGAAGGAGATGACTTCAAAACTGGGGTTTTAAAAGGGAGATAATGAAAGTAATATAAATATAGATTGTTTTTATAGACAACTTTCCATTATTATGCAAACACTTCCTTTCGCTGAATTTCCCAAAAGAGGCTTGACCAGATTACTCAAATAACTGCCATTATCATAAATATGACACAATCATTTGTCTTCAGAAAAATCCACAATATATGCCAGTATAAATCTGAGAAATAGCAGCTTTTAATTTTAGGTTAATAAAACTTGAACTCAAATTTTAAATGATGAGGAGTTACTAAGAGGCTAAGTATTGCTGATAACAATGAATAGCATTTGTTCAATTTTTGTATCTGGGACAATTTTTGTATCTGGGACAAGAGAAACAACTTTATGGTAGTACAGACAAAAAATTTCTTGCATATAATATTGTAAGGGAAAAAACAGATTCAAAATAAAATTCAATCTTAGTTCACTTTTCTGATGATCAAAATTATTCAATAACTTCAGTGTGTAGTTTAATGTGATGAGTTATAATATTCCTATTTTATAATAAGATTAAAAGAGTCATCTGTTCCTATGTAAATATCTGCATCTAAAGACCTGTAATAGTTGGCAAGGTTGAACAGCCCTTGCTTCTCTGGATAGAGGGTCCTGATTAATATTAAGTAATATTGACAAGACATTGAGCCCAAATTCTCCTCTAACCCAGCCAACCTTCATCTCCTGCTTGGTGAAGAAATGCTAAGTTTAAATGTTCCTTCATTAAAGAGACCGGACAAAGATATGACTTGAACAAGATTATTTTCCACATCAGCCTGACTAGAATAATATCTGCCCCACCTATAGTCATCATGGAGTAACACGGGGATCCACTAGAATTTAAGGATACTGCTTACGGCATCTTGTATGCAGTGTAGTGTGTAGACAGTCTCAAAGACAATCAAGAAAGTTTTCCATATTTTACAATATTCATTATATTGAATATTATCACCATCGATATCTAGATATACTTACTAGATTTGTAAGTAAGTTCACACATTATTAATTGCTCTAACCATAAACTTTCAAAATGGTATAATCAGAACACTAAAGAAAATACAGCCACAAAGTACTAGAATCGAGATACAAGGGACTGTGTGTAATCCAACTACTTAAAATTATGTTATCTGCAATGACTTGCAGGAATTCCATCCAATGTGTTCCACGGAGTATACTGATTTCTCCTGAAATGTATATACACATCATTCAGTCAATGACATCAGTTTGGGTGCATACAATCAAGCCAGGATGCAGCTTTCTTTTATTCCAGTCACATGTCTTTCAAAAAGGAATATCCATTTGCAACCAATAAGCACCTCTGCTGAAGTGACTTGAGTTTTTGTTTTGATCTGTCTTACTGTTCAATAGCTGGACAACGATTTGCTGAAACATCTGTTTACCTACTGACCAGAAGACCAACTCTAATTAGCTACTGTTTTTTTCCCCAAGTCTTGAAAATTCATGGAAGAATTTTCAGTGGTTCTGAATATTTTAATAATCCAAAACTACCCTCACAGGGCTTACTCAGTTGCAAATTTGAAATGATAAACTTGAGTAACAGAAAGCATCGTCATCTGGAACTTAAGTATATAATTTAGGATCCCCTTGTTAATCAGAACAAAGCTTCATCTAATCCAAGATCCTTTTGTCTTGCAACAAGCTATCAGGAGTTTCTAAGAAACCAACATCAGAGACTTTTTGCCAACTGTTAACTGGCAGCAGTTTTCATCATCAGCCTGTAGTACATATATTTTATTCTGTATTGGCATCCCAACCTCAGAGATTAAGTAATCACACAAGTGGGGCCCCTCTAGAAAAAAATATGTTGATAAGAGTGGCTTTAGTTAGTTCATAATATGGTGGTACCTACTCTGATTTTTTTTGAATACTCTGGTACTCATAAACTTTAAAAACCTGTCAGCATAAAAACTTGGTCGATGGACTGAAACTGTATCCTACAAAGAAACAAAAAAGCTTTGTCAGTAAGAAAAGAGGAGAGAATTTATAATCTACAGATTAAACAACAGGATATGAAACTAAAATTTAGTGTTTTCTTTTCACTACTGACTTTTCACTGGGAAATATTTAGCATACCATTAATTTATTAAGTAGCATAATACTTAGATAATACTGCATCCATTTTTTAAAAAAATTACAAAAGCACTTTGAATATTTTCTTAAATTATAAACAAACAAACAAACAAATATTCAGTAATCCCTTGAAAGTTACTAAAGTGCCTTTTTCCAGACTCCTTCAGACGCTGTGGGTGCCTAACACTGGAGGTTTTTAAGAAGAGATTGGACAACCATTTGTCTGAAATGGTATAGGGTATCCTGCTGGAGCAGGGGGTTGGACTAGAAGACCTCCAAGGTCCCTTTCAACACTGTTATTTTGTTTTGTTCTGTCAGTTCCGGACACATCCACAATGAAAAGACATTCTAGATATAGTTGTTTAAAGAGATGGCAAAGATCTCTGCACAAAATAGATGCAGTTCCTATTGCTAAACAGAATACAAGCGGGAAAAGGCGTTTTCCACCTTACATGAACCACTGACATAATTCTAAAAACCATTAAAATGACTTACTCCATCATAAACAAGGGCTTTCCAAGAATGTTCCAACTTCTTTATTAACCTGATGACAATACACCACAAAAAGGAGTTTAATGAACAATTATCCCTCTCCTTGGCTACAATACCACTTTAACTGAATATTGTTTTAAACTTACCTGTAAGACTGCAAGATATCAATTATACCCATAAATAGCAGCAGCTTTTCTCCTCTGTAGCTTTTAGCTGGAATGCCTCCCATTCTGACAGAAACAACAAAATAATAGCAAGTTATTGTAAGGCGCTCATGTAGTTGTAGAAATATATTAACAGCTCAAAAAAAGGCCCTCTTAATAGATGTAGTGAAAAGGTTTGTACCATATGGTAGAGGCAATACAATTGTTGAAAATGGATTTAAGCAAGTCTCTCAATTTTACCACTTTTCTCCATGTCTGGCAATTAAGACTATGCATTCCTCTGGTGTATTTTCCCCCCAAACAGTTGTGTCACAGTATTAATAATACTAGGCATTTAAGGACATACTTCTGTGTTTTTGTATACATAAAGCATGTGGATACATCAATGCTTTGTGGCCTAACACTTTCAGAGATGGAGTGCTGATGAGCTAAGAGGTCTAATTATCTGGGATTCTGACATTTTGCCAGCAATTATGTCTGGCATCCTCAGAGGTTAAAGTGATCTGTTCTGTACTACATTTCTTAGCAGTTCACAGGCAACATTTGTTTTTTAAAAAAACTATTTGACTTTATCTTTTATTGTCCGTCAACTGAAGGATAGTCTGACCCAGTTTAAATGTAGTACACAGAAGAGAGGAAAAATGTAAAAACATCCAGTAACTTTTTTTTCCCCAAAGGGCTGATTTTGAGAGACTTACGTATTGGTATTTTCTGTGATGACACAGTCTCCTGATTTTCCAGGACCTTGAATGGACTCCATAGCAGTTGAATAAAGAACTCTTTGTCCTCCTGGGCGTTTAGAATCAGAGGTGTTTTGAGAAACCTCCCCTTCTCTCTCTTTTGCTGAACTGTCCAAGATGTGGATGCCAAGCAGCAAACTATAATCCATGATTTTAAAGCTTTCCAGCACCTAGGATCAGAAATTTTAGACTGAAAGCTGTTATGTTGTAAATGGTAGAAGAGTGTATATGAAAGACAAAGGAAACATATTGAACAGATAGAAATAATTACTGTAAAAACGATCACTTCTAAATTTAAGTACCATTCTTTTGTCAGACTCAGAATAAATAGGATTCCTTGTGTCTAAAAACACCAGTTTTCTTGTTTTCACAAACTGTTAGCATACAAAGCCTAATAATGAAGGTGCAAAATGTGGGGTGCTCTGCACTACAATTAGAAAGATACACAACTGACTGAACAAACACACCTACAAATGTACTTCAGTAGCTTGTGTGTCAGCAGTGTTCCATTCTAGGTTGTATGCTATTTAACATAAAATGACTTAGGTGAGGGGTTAAAAAAAACAGGATGATCAAATGCAGAGAGAACACAAAATGTAAATACAGGTAGTCGCCAACTTACGACCACAATTCAATCCAAAATTTCTAATGCTAACTGAAACATTTAAGTGAATTTTGCTCTACTTGATGACCTTTCTTGCCACAGTTGTTAAGTCAATCACTGCAGTTATTAAGTTAGTAACATGGTTGTTAAGTGAATCATGCCTCCCCATTGAGACACTGCAACCGTCATAAATATGAATCAGTTGCCTCTCAATTTTGATCACATGACCATGAAGTCATGGCAATGGTTGTAAGTGTGAAAAATAGCAATCAGTCACTTTTTTCAGTGCTGTTGTAACTTTGAATTGTCACTAAATGAATTGTTGTAAGTCGAGCGCTACCTGTACACACACACACGGACACAGAGTAACAATTTAAAATAAATAAATTCAATATAAAGCATACAACACAGTAATAAATACAATTCTACTGTAAAATATATTACTTTAAGGACCTTACAGATATTTCATGTTTCTGTTATGGGAGTGAAAAAACTATATGAAATATTTTTCAGAATAATGATTTCCAATGTATTTTCAGCTCTCATAATTTTGGTTTTAAAAATCACCCCTACATTTCGAAAGCAGAATATAAGAGTTCAAAAGTCTAAAAAAACTTTGTTTTACAACACAGATTAATATTTGGCTTGGATATTAACTGGATTTTTTTGGGAAAGGAACCATTATCTTATTTCTTCTTCAACATGTTCTTTTGAGAGGTGGGGTTGGTATAATCAATTAAATCTGCTATGAAACTAAAATCTGCGTAAACTTTAGTTTCCTGCTGATACAAAATTGCTTTAGGGTTTCAGACATAATTGTTTTTCCTCTTTCCTTTAATATTTGGAATATTTGACCTCATTCTCCCATAGGGTGGGATCAAAAATGATATATAAGTGAAATGAAAGAGGTGACACATGAAAATGAATGTAATTTTTTGTGATGTATGTATCTATTATTGTAATCTAATATAAAGTATGGAAAATGGTCAAATGTTGAAAGTCCTGGTTTGAAAAATGCAGGTTGAAGAAGCCTTACAATATTTTACCTTTTCTGTATTCCAAATAATAATTACACTAACAGGAAGAAGTTTTACAAGCTGGCAAAGGCATACGCTTGATGGAATTGTACTTTGTTGGTACAAGCCAACGAAGAGAGGAAGAACCTATGGCTCAGTGGCTAAGACATTAGCCTAACATGTAATACAGCCCAGGTTCAAATCCCACCAAAGATATGTCTTGCTGATGAAAGTTAATAAGTTAGAAATTGCCACTGAGACTCCCTTTCTTTCTTTGTCAGCTTGTAAAACTTCTTGCTGTTATAAAAAAAAAGTGTATCCTCAGGTGACAGGCCTGATAAAGCTCCTAGCCTGGGGCCGGAAGGCAAAAAGGGAGTAGTTCACCCCTTTCCGTAATCAGAAAAAACCAAGTGCCTTATAAAAAAAGGCCTAATAATTACTCTATCACTATTTTCTAATGAATTTAAACACTGGAATTTCATTCCTGTCTATCCAAGTCTGTGCCTGTTTCCCCCCCAACTTGAAAACCAGTATTCCAGATAAGATCTGCACAATTTCGTATCTCAAGCACAAGACATAAATAAAATTCCAAAATTCTGAATGACAGCTGAACAAATGTGGAAATCTGGTAGGAAGGGCGAGGGAGAAAAATAATATGAGAGCTGGATCACACATTCATACTTCTTCAGGGTTTACCGTATTTTTCGCACCATAAGGCGCACCGGACCATAAGACGCAGGGTGCCCTGAGGCACCCCACGATTGCATGGAAATCATTCCGCGGGACGCCGGGAACGCTCCAATTCAGGCAGCGAGGCGATTCTTTGGCTTTGGAGCGTCCAGCAGAGCGATTTTCGGGTGCACGTAGATCGCTCCGGTGGAAGCTCCAAAGCCGAAGAATCACCCTGCTGCCTGAAT
>JANHFO010005562.1:9979-23209 GCA_032468095.1 Pareas carinatus
CTCCTCCTCCTCCTCCTCCTCCTCCTTCTTCTTCTTCTTCTTCTTCTTCTTCTTCTTCTTCTTCTTCTTCTTCTTCTAAAAAGTGATTTAATATAAATATATGGGGCCACCCTTTGGAATGAAATGGATTTACTTACTCAATCTCAGAAAGGAACTCAAAAGAGCTGTAAAATATGCAGAGGCTGGCAGTCAAATGCTCAGGATCTAGACAACCTCTGATATAAACAAAAGCTAATGATTTCAGGTCCCATTAAATCAGGAGAACATAATTTATTTATTTATTTTATTTATTTGTTTTAATTTTTATACTGCTCTTCTCCCCAAAGGGACCCAGGGCGGTGTACAGCCATTTTAAAAACACTTAAGACATACAACAGATTTTAAGAAAAAAATAAAATAATATAAATTTGATGGCTAAATTTAAAAAACCACAATGCAAAACCGATTTAAACCAAATCAAAAGTTTAAAATATTTAAAATTAATAACAGATTTCGGCACGGAAGAGGTATGATTGGGCCAAACTGGCCTGAATAAAAATATGGGTTTTTAAGGCATGGCGGAAAGCACGGAGGTCTGGGATAGTACAAATCTCTGTAATCAAAAGTGATATAAATGTTAAGGACCAAGGTTTAGGCTTGCCATAGCTATTCAAGATCCTCAAGTTGCTTCTCTCACTCTTCAGTGAGTTGGCCTTATATTTGATAGGAACTATTAAAACCTTGTTGTTGTCCATGTGCTTTACTTTTTCCAGCCTGACAAGGCTGCTCGGATGCCTGGTCAGTTGCAGGTAGATGTAGATGCAGATGTAGATGTGGAGGGAACTTCCTGTAGGCTATTTCCCTGACTCCTGCTCATCCCAACTTATGGAGTTGAGAAAGTGTCCAATAGTTGGGCATCAGGGAGATGCTTTAATATATAGGTGTATAGCTCAAGCTTTCTGTATGATTCTCACCTGTTGCTAATTTTCCTATACTTTACCTTGTAGTTCAACCCCCAAATTTAGGGGAGGGAATCAAAATAAGTTCATCTTCTCAGGATTAAAAGTACATTTTGAAAATTCCTGCCTGTTCACAATGTCCTAAATTGGCTGCTTCAGGCCATAGCCCCTCCTTATCCATGACAGGACCATCGTGACTTGAAAAAAATCACTGTGCCTTCAGTTCAGGATGCAGTGGTTTCACTGCAGGACGGCCTCCATATTGCACATACAAAGCCAGTTCAGCTCAAATGCATTTATCCCCCATGCTAGTAGTTTGCCCAAACATGATTTCATTAACAGCCTGATCGTGCTTTATGGAGCACTTGGGCTGCAAAAAAAAAAAAAACCAGAGCAAAAATACTTAAAAGCATTTGGAATTACTTCATAAAAAACAAAATCACAGTATTAACCAACTGACCTTTGCTCAGTGCAGACCTGCTAATTTTAGCAATTACAGCCAACAACTTGAACATATCAAGTGGGCAACTGTTTAACAATAATGACATCTGCTTGGAAAATCCAATTAGGTCTAAACATCTTTAAATCCCCACTAGGGGATACCTGCTTTCTTTTTGCTACTGTTAGTTTCTGCCTAATAGGATTTTCAACTCCCAGCCTGCTGTACATCGCAGGCACAGTGGCCATCTCTCCCAGGAGTGCCAATGGCATGACTGCGATCATATTAACCAACAAACAAGAGCCTCTCCTTGGACAGTGATGGAAACAGTTTGATTTTTTTTGATGGCCTAATCTGATAGAGCAGTGCATTAGTCAGATCCCCTCACTCTTACATTTCCCCTGCCCCATCTTAACTCGGATGTTTTGTAGTTTAAAAGCAAATGGTCAGGTTTGGAAATTCTCCAAGGCTTTCATCTCAAGGGCAGGGAAGAGTTATTGCTGATCTTGCATTGTAGCAAGAGGATTTGGTGTGCATTTGCTTTGCTTTACGCCTTCCTGGACTGTAAGAAATGTCAGTTGAGAGAAACTGTATTGAGATCATGCTGATATCAGCAACCCTGGAATTATGTTACATATTAGGCTACGGGTAAATCGACTCCCACTTCTGGGTGAAGAATGGTGCCACTTTGCTCTGGTTTTTAGGATCCTTTGCATTTTAAGTCTGGGTATTTTAGCTGCCGTGAAATACAACTAGCCCAAAATTGCCAAGAGGTAGGCAATCTGTTTCTGTGACTGCCTCTGTGGGATCACTCGGTGCTACCAGTACAATGTTTAATCTACAAAATCCCAATTGCAAGGGCTATTCGAAGGGCCATCTTCACTCATACCAACCAGCACACACTCTCAAATGCAGATTGCTCAGTTGTCCATCTCTGAGACAAATCAGAGGAGTGGATAAGCAGCAGAGGTTTTCACTTCTACATTGATCTTCTCCATCTAAAAGTCTCTCCCAGGCCACTAATTTTTGAGGATGTCTTCGGAATGGGCTGGGTGGTAGCTGCTGAAGGTTTTGACTTTCTTGCTATGATGGAGGCTGAACCCCAAGAACTCTGTAGGGAACAGGTTCACGAAGGCAAAGATATTGTATAAGAATCCAAAGTTCAAATGACAAGTATCCACCTCCTGGCAGGAGAAAAATCAATGCTTCATTTAAGTATGGCAAAGAGGACATCATTTAACAACTTTATTTAAAAAGAAAAGAAAGCTTCTAGCAGCATGGGATCAAGAGTCTAATCAGAGGCCAGTGCTTTACAGATTGTGGGGACTAATGCACTACGTAGTCCACAAGATTGTTAATGTTATGAGTGAGGCATCTATATGTTTAGGAGAGCTGGATAATGATAACATTGGTCACGATAAGTTCAGCCTTTCTCCATCTTTTCATTCCAGAGAAACCTTTGAAATCATTTTCAGGCTCAGAGAACCCTGATATAAAAATTATTATATCTGCAGCTGATGATATGTTAGCATGATAGGCCAATTGTGTCACGGCATGTAAAGACTCCCATCAGTGCAGGGACTAGTGTTGCGTAGGACACGAAGTTCAAAAAATGAATTCCACCCTTTTTTCATCATGATCTCTCAGGGGACTTGTAACAGCCTCTTGAAGAACCCTAAGGTTGGCTTAGTTTATGGCGTTAGACATAAGGTATCAAGAGCCGGGAAAATCAGGTGATCCAGGCAGTTCAAATGGGTATAAAGATTTAATGCAAGCTTAAGCTCTCTACAAGAATCTGAGCTACTAATGGTCAAGGCAACTTGATGGGAGATAAGGAATTCAAGATGGGCTGGACTCAGATCTCTTGTGGACCCAAAGGAATTCAAGTCTAATGGCATGTTTTCCTCCTCCCTCGGGCTCAGCCAGGCTATCTCCTACATAAAGGCAGAGTTGTGGGCAGGACTGGGTTAGTAAAAACAGTGGAGCCAAAACAAAAACCAATATTTAATGTACTGCACAGTTAAATAAGTTCCACATAGAAGTGCTATTCAATATATTGGGAGAAGCACCAAGTGTATTTGGTGGCAACCCTTTGAGGTGTCATGTCCTTCAGGTAGGTCAGGTCAAGAAAAAGAGGCAGCGGAGGTTTCGGGAATGATGATTGAAAGTCTGTCCAGATCCTTCACAGTTCCTTTTTAAGGACAGCGCTCTTGGGAAGGGGGGGAACTGTTCTAAATCTCTTTCTTACACTTTCTTTCTTCTCAGCCATGAGCAATTAGTTTGCCTTGGCCACCCCTTCTCAAAGCCAAAGTAAAAATCCTCTCCACTGAGGAAGTTAAATTTTAGGGAGCCAGGAGCTTTGAGAGGCTGGGGAAACCCACAGACCCCTGACCAGAAAAAATGAATTTATAGGTATAAAATGTATAGATATAGATTATATTACAAATGAAATCAATGGTGCTCAAGTACAACGATCAAATATTTAAAAATCACAATTGTATAATACACTAATATATGTGCTTCTTTATTAATCCATTAGACCCATGAAACAAGACAGACAACATTTTTTTTCTATTTTTGCTAGCTTTTGTAATTGTTGTTTTTGGTTGCTTATTTTTTTGTGTGTTTTGTGCTTTGTCATTTTAACTGTGAGATGGCCAGAGTCATGCATGTAAAATAGGCAGCTATGTAAATTAAATTTTAAAAAACACATTAAAATAGAAACAGGTGAAAAGAAAGTTGCGATTTTCTTCCTATTCAAGTTGATGTATCCCTGAAATCTATTTGAAGAACCCCCTTCTCCATATTGTTTTTAAGATGCTTTAGAGACCACAATGTTGGCTTTGGGAGGAAGGGGGTTCTTTTGGGTAGTGGGCGAGGCTCAGGTTGTGCACAGTTGTGTAGCAGAAATGGACAGCCATGACTTCCGGCCCTGTCAGAGAGAGCAAGCCTACCTCAGGTCTTACATGACTGTCGATGAACTGTAGGCGGGGTGAGGATGGTCTCATGTGTTATGTTACAAACTGGCCATCCCTGAGCTAGAAGACCTCCTAGGTCCCTTCCAACAGTACTATTTTGTTATTCTTTCCACTTTCCTTGTGGGTATATGAAGGAGAAAGATGGCTATCAAAGATTTATGGCTCCCTGGGGCTATTTAATAATTTTATGCTTTCTTTCAACCCACAGAGGGTCGGCTCAGGAGCCTGCAAGGCTTTGCACCTGCAGCAACAATGTTGTGCCAGAGATCCCAAAATGACAAGAGTCGAACTACCAAAGTCTGGCTTCAGTTTCCGCTCAGGTTCATTTGAGTTTCTGGTTGTCCTTATCAGTTTTTGAACTACCTGATAGAGGGGTGTCATAG
This sequence comes from Pareas carinatus, assembly GCA_032468095.1. Lineage (NCBI taxonomy): Eukaryota > Metazoa > Chordata > Lepidosauria > Squamata > Pareidae > Pareas > Pareas carinatus. The sequence continues at coordinate 14,718 of JANHFO010005562.1, forward strand.
CAGTCAAGATGGCAGCTGCTGCCATGTGATCAAAGCCTCCCTTCCCTTTCGACATGTATAAAACAGAAGAGTGCAAAGTCTGCTCCAGCTTGTTTGCTTTTTCTTTGTTTGTTTATAGGCTTGTGGCGGCATGGTGGATCAGAGGTTAAGACACTGGGCTTGTCGCCTGGCAAGCCAGCAGCCCAGGTTCAAGACCCAAGAGCCACACGACAGGGTGAACTCCTGTCCTCACCCCAGCTCCTGCCAACCTACCAGTTTGAAAGCATGCAAGTGTGAATAGATAAATAGGTACCACTTCGGTGAGAAGGTAACAGTGCTCCGTGATGTCATGGTGGCCACATAACCATGGAAATGTCTTCGGACAACATTGGTTCAACGGCCCTGAAATGGAGATGAGCACCGCCCGCATAGCTGGCAACAACTAACAAAGTAAAATCTGCAGGGACTCTTTTATCTTACAATCATAAAAAATAAAACTATATAAATTAAAAACATAAATAAGTTAATACAAAATGCAAAACACTATGACCCAGTTAAAAGATGGGTTGGGCAGGAGCAGGATGGGTCTGCAGGTAAGATCCATTGTTAATCAATCAATCAACCACTTCTGCTTTGATCCTCTCCCATTGGACCCCCAAGCTAACAGGCAGAACTAGCTCTTTAGGATCTTCCAGATCGTCTGGATAATTGGGAACCGCCTTGCTCCGGGGGGCGGGGGCAAGATGTTATCTGTTCTCCTGTTCTTGCACTTGAATCTCATAACTGCCGGGGTTACACTCAATATAACTCTGCATGCAGTGCTCCTTATTCAGATGGGATGTGAGTTACATTAGTGAATAGTAAAAAAAGCTTTGCTTGTCTTGTGGGGGAGATGTAGTTCACAAGTGTTTTTTTTTCCAGTCTGTGCCCTCCTCTACATGGAATGTCCAGTTCTTTTAAGAACAACTGGCAACTGAGGCCCATTTTACTTTTAGGGTTTTTTTAATCCATTCCTGCTATTATGAACGATCTGGCTACTCTAAATTATTTCTGCCTTCCCTTATACTTTTTGGATGCCTACCTTGAACTTGTAGACTGATTACAAACCTGGATATCATCGTCATCAAGTTATACTTGCATTATCCAACATGTATGATATTGCCACCATACGGATGGTGACAATTTTGGTAGGTCCGCTTTATGAAAATACGGCAGCATCTGTGTTGTGTTTCCATCTGTGTCTGTGTGCAAAAGATGCAAAGATGCGGGCAAGATGACAATCGCAACAACATAATTGAAGCCTCACCTTTTTGTGTATGTGTGTAATGTTGTAACATGTGCAAAAGATGCGGGGATCTGATCACAATGACTGCTTTGACTCCTTTGAACACATGGTTTAAATGGCCAGATTGGCATAGGTGAATTTTCAGTATGGCATATGTAACACAACCATATAACATTTTTGTACATATGGTTATGATAATGAGTGCTAGCTAAATGTGTAATACACAATGTAATCTTTAGTTCTACCTTCCTTGAATATGGGATGGCTCACACATACAATATGCAGCTTTAGTCTCTGGAGACGTAACATATTCTCAACTTACACACAGTTTCTTTACATGCACAAAAATATTCAATTTAATTTTATTCCATTAAATGGTTTCACTGATCAAAGACTGATCAGAAGACAAACGGCAATGGTTGTGATGAATATTGAATAATTAATTATATAAAAACACGGTGGTTGCCCCAAAATGTAGAATTGTTATTCATTCTTAAGCATCTGCAGTTTTAGAAAAACCTTTGGTGAGACAGGTGCGTTTCCTTATGGCAGTATTTTCTGAACCAGGGGATAATTTGGGCATATCTTAAGGAAGTCATGGAGCCATTTTTCATTGTTTTTTTAAGTGAAGAATCGAGTTTGGGGCTGCGGCTGCTGAGATGCACGTGCAAAACAACACAGTCAGATGCTTTTGGTTTGCTTCTCTTTTTTGGGTAAGTTGATAACTTTATTCAGGATGTGGGAAAGGGGTAGAGGTGACCCTCAGCTTATGAACGTAACGGAGCCCAGAATTTGAATTCTAAGTCATGATAATCCTTAGTCATGGCATCTACGTGACAGACCAGATTTTACAACTTTTTTGCGGCTGTCGTTAAGCGAACGCTGCAGGCATAAAGCAAACATCCTTGGTCGTTAAGCAAGTCAGTGCAGTCCTATGGGTGGTTTACTTTTTTCTTTTTGCTAGAAACCATCCAAAAAAGCCGTTTTCAGCAAAAAAAATGGTTGTGAATTGTGTCAAATGATCACAGAACGCTGCAACTGGCTATAAAAGCAAGCCAGTTGCCAAGTGCCCAAAATCAGTCATGTGACCATGGTGTGTGTTTGTGTGTGCTGCCATCAGAACTCCAGAGAAGTGGGTTGTAACTTGGTACTTTTGGCACTTTGAGGGACTTTGAATGGTTGTTAAGTGAGAACTTTCTGCATTTGTGTCAAACAGTTTAAGAATCAGGGCCATGAGTTGGAATTCAATGTCAGGTTATTTCTTTTTAAACCAAGCTGACATATTCCCAATGTATGTACATCTTCATGACGCAATGAGCAACATAGATTATGAATGTGTATTACACAGAAAACTAGTTTTGATTCTGCTGTTTGCTAATCTAATTCGGTTTTCTTTGTTTCCCAATCTAGTGAAAGTTAATATATTATCCCCTATTGATTTCACCTACCAACTCTTTCCTAACTACAGTTTTAAGTTTTAAAAAGATCAATTTAATCACTGTCTAGCAAAATTGAGTACGCTCAAATAAAATGAGATGCTTAAGCTGAAACATGTTTCTATGGATTTCAATGCAAACAACTCTGTATTGGATTGTGATCCAAGTGTGCTTGAGATTTATTTATTTTAACCCATTATAGTATCATAAAGACCTAATTTAACTCTTATAGTAGTTAGATAAGGATAATCTCTCATCTACTGAAGGGTCTATCAGAGTAACCAATAAGAGTGATTTGTATCTTCCAAAGCTCTTGAATTAGAAGTATGTGTGTGTGTGTTGCAGTAAGAGTAAAATATGAGTTGTCCAGTTGGGAGCAAGTTATATATCCACTGGCAGAGCTGTTGCAGAAATAGAAATTTCACAAACTATAATTAAAACATACATATTCGGTAACCTAGAAAAATCATATTTTTTTTAAAAAAAGGAGATGTTTTGAAAAGATGAAACAATTTAAGGATACAGTAGTATCACATCAGATTCAACCCCCAACTTGCATTAACATAGTTTGACTCTGTTCTTTCTTCAGGGAGATCAAACATCACAGAAATTGAGTAGATCTAGGTTTCAATATGCCAGATCTGAATAGCAAAAATACAGCTAGACACTAGTAGGCAGCAAAGAGTTACCATTGTGTGCTACCATTTAAAGATCTGTTTTCTGTAACAAGATTACATAGCCCTAAGATAGAGATGTAAGTGGTCTGGTGGAAGCAGACCAAGTTTTGATCCTCACATCAATTCAACAAGGTAGATGGGAAGAAAAAAATAGTAGCCAAGATGACTCAATGAGTTTCATGAATGTGTGAGGATTTGAATCCAGAACCCTTAGATTCCAATGCAGCCTTTGTCTACTAGTGCAGTGGTCACCAACCTTTTGGACCTCAGGGACCATTAAATTCATAATTTTAAATCCCGCGGACCACACTAAGATTTTTTTTTAAAAGATACATACATTTGTAAAATTATGATTAGAGAACTTCCATTTTGTTAATATGAAAGTCACCTATTTAATACAACAAAATTAAAAAAGCGTATTTAATTATAACAAAATCATAAATGCTTATTTAATCAGAACGTCTTTAAAGGTTATTTAATTATTAAAGTTAGTTTAATTCTTACAAAATAATTGAAGCTTTTTTAAGTATTACACATTTTTAGTGTGATATTTGTTCTTAATTGAGAGAGAGTCAGAGAGAGAGAGACACACACAAAGAGAGAAAGAGAGAATGAGAAAAAGAGAGAGAGAAAAAAGAGAAAGAGAGAAAGAGAGAGAGAAAGACAGAGACAGAGACAGAGACAGAGACAGAGACACACACATACAGACAGACACACATACACACAGAGAGAGAGTGTGTTCTGGTGCTTCACTCCCACCCACCACACATGCTCCTCGCAGCAACGGGTCTCAATCGCTCCCCCCCGCCCCAAACAACACCTGGCTCCTCCCTGCTCGCTATCCATCGCCATCTCTTACCTCAAGAAGTCAGGGCTAGAGAGAAGTCAGCTGGGCTGCACGCTCTGGGGCTCAGAATTTGTGTGCTTTCGGCCAGCTGAGAGGCGCTTCAGAAGTGCTTCTGGTATAGCCGGTGCAGGGAAATTCTGAGCCTTGGAGGCAGCCCAGCCGCCTATACCTCACTGTCTCTGCCGTCCCCAGGAGCAGGGATCATGCAACTATACAAAAAAATGCAAATAATTTCCAGATTTTCCTGCAGACCACCAAAATTTTCTTGCGGTCCGCTAGTGGGCCCCAGCCCACAGGTTGACAACCACTGTACTAGTGCCCTACGAGGCTATTGGACTATAGCAGTGTGGTTCCTTTCTCAAAGGCTATGTCAAGATGAAAAGCCCTAAATCATGTGGTGCAATGTATAGAATATATTATGAATTCTCTCCTGCTATCAGGCCTCCCAACAACATACGGCTGTATGAGAAAGGTATGCACCATAGTTGCTTGGATGTGCCTCAGTAGCGTTTTCCTTAACTCATCCAAATGGCTAAGGTCAACCTTTTCTCCTCAATCTTATTTGAACTATAGGCTTACACTAAAGCTTTTCAGATGTTCCATTTTCATCCCTCTGCTGTCTGTTCATAACTAAAAATGGACTTATCAGACCGCCTTACATGTAATCCTGTTTACTCAGAAGTACGTTGCACTGTGTTCAATTGGACCTAATCCCAAGTAAATGCATTTAGGATTATGGCCCCCAGTTACTCCCAGATAGCTAAATACTTAATTTCTGGACCCCTGAGAAAAATGACATTCTTTTATCTGTTCTGGACTTATTTGAAAGAGTTTGTTCCATTAAAGACCACCGACCTAGGTCTTGTTTACATATTAGCATCCTTCCCAGCCAACTAACCAGTTGTGCTTTCAGACTAACCCTCGTGGCATGTTTCTCAGTTGTATTCAGAGTGACATAATGGCAATACTAACAACATTAAACAGAAGCTGGATGAGCCTAGGAAGCCCCAGGTGACTCAGTTCTAAATGACATCAGGGTTATGGAAGACAAACACAACTACAAAAAACAGGGGAGAAGTGAGAAGCCCATGTACGGTGATAACATATTTTTAATCTTATTTTTTAATTATATTATCCTGTCTCTTGCGGTTTTTTCAGCTTCCAGAATGAACAGGGAAAGGGGGTTTATTGCTTGAGTTAAAAAACACAAATTTGCATTACATGCTGGCTCCTGCTGTAATACTTCAGTCTTGTTTCTCTCTCGTCCCCTCTCCAGAACAACTGATCCTATCGCAGCCTGATTTAATTTCAAAGACGGATTGTGATTTGGCAGGGGGGGAGGAGGAAAAAGAGCCAAGCTAATCAAAAGTCACCATCTGCTGCGTTGCCATGGGGATATTCCTCCCCAATAAATGTGCTCTTTGCCAAAATCACAGATAACAGCATTGGAGAGGGTGGGAGGCAGAGCGGGGTGGGAAAGAGAAATAAAAGAAATAAGTTCCAGCACTACTGGGGAAAAATTGGGAAAAAGAGAAACCAGGAGGGAAAAGACAGGCAGTCATCAACAGAAGCGGGAAAAATCATCTGCAGAAGAAGCTATTATGAAACAAAAAGCAAGGCTAGAGATGCTGAGAAGCAACAGAGGATGGAGAGATGAGAGGTGACGAGAGATAGAAAGAAAACCAGCGAAGGAGGTGGTAGAGAGGAAGCCAAAGTTGGAAAGGGGAAAAAAAAAGAACCTCCTTGATCAGATGTCACAAGTAAAAACAAATGATTTCATTCAGATAAAACGCTCTAATCGTGTGGGAGGTGCAGAAGAAAAATAGTGAAAGTTCTGAAGCACATCAGGCTAAAACCAAATATGATTCCTGCATCATTGAAGGGATGGAGACTGTTGCAGTGACAAGCGTGTATATTTCCAAAATGCGCTGTAAAATAATTGTACTTGCAAAGGAATTATTTATCTGGAAATCCTAGTGATGAGTGGCAGTTCTGACCTTGAAGACTACTCAGCAGAAGCAGAAGTCTCTAAGTGCCCGGGATATCAGATCATAAAGCCCAAACAGTGTTTGTCAGCAGTTTCAAAATGCACTAAGTATACAGGATTGCGTTTGTGATACAGTTTTGCACCCTAAAAATGTTATCAAGTTATGTCCAATTGAATGTCATAGTGTAGAATTATAGAGAAGCCAAAATGTGGGATCCAAAAGAATATTATGTATTACTTATATACCATTTCCCAAAGAAAGAACAGAACAGAATAGAATAGAATTCTTTATTGGCCAAGTGTGATTGGACTCACACAAGAATTTTGCCTCCAGTGGATACGCTCTCAATGTACACACAAGCTACAAGTGACATAGGTTAAGATTACTGTCAATCTTTCACAAAGTTTGAAACCAACTCATGTTAGATTTGATTTCTGCCAATCCTAACATCGAGAGAACACTATCAGCCAATCAGTGCTCAGCTTTTTTCCTCCTCCCCCTCCTCCTCCTCCTCCTCTTCCTCCTCCTCCTCCTCCTCCTCCTCCAATTTCAAATCAATTTAGACTTATTATGGCTACAAGTTCCTGTAGTTTTGGGGGCAAAATTTTTGGAAGTGATTTTTCCCCTTGCTTTCTTCCTAAGGCTGAGGGAGAGTGACTGGTCCAAGGTCATCTGGCTGACTTTGTGCCTAAGGGGGGACTAGAACTCCAGGTCTCCCGCTTTCTAGCCTGGTGCCTTAACTATTACATCATCCTCTTTCCTTCTAGCTGACTAAAGAGACAATGGAGAGCCCACGGGCTAACAAAATCCCCTCACTACATACAAAAGGCAAATGAGATACATTGTTAGCACTGCACCCACCATATCCGTTTCATTGTCTGATGGCTTGCCAAAATAATTTCAGTTTCCATCACAATTTGCTGTGATGGAAAACTATGCAAAGAAAGGTCTACTTTAGAAATGAAAACTGAAGCATTAGATTCCTCCTAAGACTTTCCAGCCACTTTGCCACCATCCCTGATTTGCATTGAAAAACCCCTGTATTTGTGAATGTGAAATGAGAACATGCTGACACATTAGAGCAAAACTTTATTATGGCCACTGACTACAAATCCAAGATAAGAAATAAAAACTGATACATAATAAAGCAGTAAACATTATTCTTAAATAAGCATGTTGATGATTTTGCAATCAGATAGAGGCATCAGCAGCAAGCCATAATTTCATCAAAATAACAAAACGCAGGCCGTGAAATCATGACACAAATACATAAGGGGTAGGGTATGCAACACAACACAACACATCTTTCACTAGTATACATGCAAGTAGACATTTTCTCCTGTTGTTGTACCCAGTGACTACATGTTACTGCAGTGGCTGAATGAGATAACCGCTTTTAACATGTTTTATAAGAAATTATACTAAATCGTTCCCAGGGTAGGGAAAAAAGAACGTACAATAACTGGCTTGAGTACAGGAGCCAGAAGATGGGATGAAGTAAGGATTCCCACCAGTGGGAAAGTGAAGCTACGATGTCTGGAGATTATCAGCAATCTAATGGAAAATGCCAGTTTTGCTACTTTTTCAATTAAACCAGAGTGGAGTAAAAATAAATCAACTCAGCCATTAGAGCAGGTGAAATCGTGGCATCTGAAAGATCCAGAACCAATCTCAAAGCAGTACAAAACATTTCTATGTGAGCGTCTTAGTAATGCATCAACAAACCACAAAGTTCTCAGTAAAACATTAATGTAAAGGTTTATAAAGAGAAAACAGTAAATTCTTGAACAGTAAATACCAGCTGTTCAAGAATAAAAACAGCTCCTGAATGACCTTTATAAGCAACTAGGACTTAGGTGAATGAGAAAAAGGCAGGATTGATGACTTTCAATAGGAAACAGGATAACTTCTTGACTTGACATAATCTTGCAGAGCAATTAGTCACACGGGTTTATAAGCCCTTATATTGAAGACAGAAGCTTCTTCGCCTTAAATGGTGCTCATCAAACTTGATCTACACAGTCCTAGACTTACGATGACAACCGAGCCCAAAATTTCCATTGCTAAGAAAGAATTTTGCCGCATTTTACAACCTTTCTTGTTTGTCTCTTTGTTAAGTGAATCATTGCAGTCCTAAAGTTAGTAACTTTGTTTGTTAGAAGGTCGCAAAAAGTAATCACATAATCCTGAGAAACTGCAATCTAAATGCATGCCAGTTGCCAGTAGTCAAGCATCCAAATTGTGATCAAGTATCCATGAGGGTGCTGCAATGGTCATAAG
>JANHFO010005562.1:31141-47724 GCA_032468095.1 Pareas carinatus
GGTTTTGCTTTCCTTTTTGTTTCGGAAAGCATTGGGAAACTCTGCATGAGGACTAAACTCAGTGATGGACAAGTTTGACACAGAGAAGTAAATGCTGATTGGTTAGCATTCTCAGGGCTCACCATTGGCTGACTCAGCGGCTGTTATCAGAAAGAGTTCTCTGCATTCTGTACCATACAAAATGGGTTTTGAATCTGAAATAGTCAAGGGATATTAGAGATAATTATTAGGGATAATTTGCTACTAGAATGGAAGGTGATGTGAAAGAGCTTAGTGGATAATGGGACCACTGGAAGAAGAGAGTATATGCTCCCTCTTTTTTGATGGGAGTGCTAGGTTGCCTGGCTAATATATTTTCTTCAAATAAAACAGAATATAGCCCATAATCCTGAAGCAGGATGGAAGGATCTGCTGTTTGCTTGGATCTCTGTGGCAACATACCCACTTCCTTGTAAAATGGTCAAAGTTTATGGTTGGACCAAATGAAGCATCCTATTGAACAGGCTTGTTAGATACTCTGAATGAAGACAGGGTTTTTCATTAGCTTCAAGAGGGTCACCTCTGAAAGATAGGTTATCCAACTTTGTGACCACGTACAGTATAATCCATGGAAATCCCAATGTGATTCAGGAATCCCACTTAGTGGGAAGCAGGCTAAATGCAGCAATGGCTGTTCCACTGGGAATCATGCTGCCAGTAAAGGAGAAAATTTGTAGCTCAGGGTTGAAATGATGGGTGCTCTGTGAGCGTGGTTGTTTTCTTGCAGATGTTTCATTACCCAAACCAGCTAACATCATCATCACTAGCATTGATGTGGTGACCTAGATTGGGTTATCCGCAAGAAAACAGCCAAGTTCACAGAGCACCAAGGATCTTCAATGATATTACGTCCAAACCAATTAGTAGTCCAAGCAGAGAAGTGGATCACAAGTAATATTTTGTGTGCCGGGTAATCCCAAGGAGAATTGTATCCTGTGCAATGGAGGCGGCAACTTATGAACTCCAGATGTTCTTGAATGACAACCAGTCAGTGTGGCTAGTAATGAGGTATATTGGGAGTTTTCTAGATGATCAATACAGGAATTCTTTTAGAGACACCTCAATAGATTTCAGATGTCTGCAGCAAAGAACACAATGGTGCACCTTTCTCAAGGAGACGGAAACCGACTCGGCTGACAGCCATACTGTGCTATAATATCCATAGTCAGATAACCTACAGAATGATGTCAGAATCAGTTTATTTATTCATTAACATGCTTCTATGTCACCACATTTTATATGCCACCCACAGCTCCTGGTAATACAGTAATAATAACAAATGCAATACAATAAAACCAAACTTCCAAGCCAGTTTCCATAATTAATTGCAAGAGCTTGCGTCTTACAGATGAAACGTCAGAGGTTCAGAATGATCTGGCCTATACAGCTTTAACCTCTACAACAGGAGAACCAGAAAGTTCATAGAAGCAGAAACAGGTCCTTGGTCTCTCCAGCCAGTCACCTGCTACCTGGCCGGGATCAGCCCTACCACATTTGGCCTTCTCAACCCAATCACATCAAGGGTGCTTGCATCTTGAAAACCCTTATTTTCCACACGCTCAAAGCTTATATTGGAAAAGGCCAGACCCTTTTCTGTGTCAAATCTTACCATCACTCTCTAGTCGTCAAAGCACCTGAGGGCAGGACAAGAAGTAGAGAATTGAACTTACGAAAGAGAGATTCAACCTAGAACTAAGGAGAAATTTCCTGACAGTGAGAACAATTAACCAATGAAACAACTTGCCTCCAGAGGTTGCGGGTGCAACCCACACTGAAGATTTTCAAGAAGACATTTTATTTATTTATTTATTTAATTTCTATACCGCCCTCCTCCGTAAAACGGACTCAGGGCGGTGTGCAGCCACATTAAAACCACAAAATGCAAAAATTAAGAACAGTTTAAAACTAAATATTAGTGACGGCAATCTAAATAAACCAGAATCTTAAAACCAATTTATAACCAATGTAAATATATTAAAAGGCTGAGGAGGGGAGGGGGGGCGGGGTTAGGCCAGACCAGCCTGAATGAATAAATAGTTTTTCAGAGCACGGCGGAAGGTACGAAGGGGGGGAGATCGTTCCAGAGGGTGGGTGCTGCCACGGAGAAGGCTCTCCCCCTGGGGGTCGACAGCCGACATTGGACAGCCTATTTGTCCTGAATGGTGTAAAGTCTCCTGCTTGAGCACGGGTTTGGACCTTCAAGGTCCCTTCCAACTTTGTTATTCTGTATTCTGCAGGGAATTAAAACGCTCAATGATTTCACTCTTCATTTATTCAAAAATATCACTAAGGCACTACATCAACCTTCCCCAACTGGTGCCCTCCTGATGTACTGAACTACAGAGCTCATCATTCCAGTCAGCAATGGCATGCTGGCTGGGTCTGACAGAAGCTGTAGCAGAACAGAATTGGAGCCCCCCCAACTGAGTGAGTTTGCACTTTAAAAAATCAGTTTGGCAGCTGCTGTCTTGTACAACGCTGCGCATGCATATTCCTCTTGTGCCTTTGAAGTGCACAATAGCATTTTGTTTATCACCACCATCTTTGGTAGATGCCCAGTAGACATATTCATTCCCTCCACAGTGCACAGCAGCATTTTAAACAGGTACCTGTAACCTTAATGATGGCTCTTTAATGAAGAAAATGCAGCTAAATTAAATGCGAGTGGCATATTACCACACTTGCTTTAAATTGATATTTAATTAAAAAGTTAATTATTAATTAAGTTTATCAATTGCACATCAGTTGTTCAATAGAAAAAAGGCTCATTCATTTAATTATTTGCGTGCAGCTGATAGTATATGCATTTTAGCCAGGCAAGGTTATCGCTGTATCTCTTCTAATTTAGATCAGTTTAGCTTCTAATCTATGCAGAGTGCTTCCTTTTGCATGCTTTTGATTTGATCTATAAATGTTTACTTACAGAACTGTTAAGTATTAAAGGCTGATCAAATAAAGAAAAGCACATCGCTCGGTTTGCATTACATTCTCTTAAGGAGTTCTGGCACAAGTCTCCATTAGAAAGAATAGCTAAAGGATTTTGTCGTTTTCCTCTTCCTCTTCTTGGCCCGCTGTAAAAGTTTCAAAGAAGATAAACATCCAGCCAGAAAGTATGTTAATCATCCAAACAAATGGAGACCTTCAAAAGATCTCAGAGGCCTGACAGACGCCACTACTGGAGTAAAACCTCCTTGCTGCTTTTCTGTGCTGAGATAATTTGAGGACACATCATAATGACAATCTAAGGATAAATTTCTTACAAAATGGCAGGCAAATGTTGCTTTTGAAAAAAGATTCAGCCATCAGGGGCTGCTTCACACATGTCAGAATAACACACTACATGTGAGGGGGGGAAGAGATTCCATATTGAAGTACAGTTTTAAAAACCACTTGCTTACTTACTTACTAAACTTATATGCTTTCCATTTTGCCATCAGCCGACTTTAGGCAACTCACAGCAAGATAAAAAACAATACAAAGAATTACAATATTAAAACAATAAGTATTAACATTAAAACTAACAAGGATGACTAAATAAAAAAGCAAAATGCAAATGAGCTGGAGTTAGAATCTTTTCACACTCTAACTTCCTCCAGTAAAATTGAACTATCTGCAATAGCATCTATTTGTGAGATACAGATATTGTTTTTAATTTAATTTAATTTGCTATAACTATTTTATTTATGAAGTCATAAGTGCTCAAATTATTGGAGAAATGCATGAAATGTTCTGTCTCCTATTGGGACCCGAGGTCAATCAGGAGAGCAAGGTTTGAAGGCCCTTCCAGGAGGTCAAAACAGTAGTGGGGGGGGCATATCTCACCTTGAGGGGCATGTTGTTCCAGAGGGTGGGAGCCATGGCAGAAAAGCTCTTCTCCTGGTCCAGCCAGCCAGAATTCCTTGCTCAAAAGAGTCTGTAGCATGCGCCTTCTCCCCACATGGGTAGGGTCGACCAATCCTATTGGTGACATGGTTCCTCGGATATTTACTGTCTCAGCTAAATAACAGAACACTGGAATATAACTGTTGTGTCCCGGGCCGGCCGCCGCGTGGGAAAAAATCCCCGGCCACCATTGACTAAAGAACGTTGCCCTGAGACAACCAATTGACCGCCAACGGAAGGTGTTCCTGTCCGCTATTGGCCAGCCACCTGCCCGGGACAGTTCAAATCGTTGATAAAAAGAGACACGCAGCTTGAGCCCATTGTCTCGGTTATTGTAGAATAAAGTAGTTGCTGGTTCACCGAGTGTGTCCATGCCTTATTCCCACACTACACAACAATGACCACCATATTTCTCATTCTGGTTTTCTGGGAGCAGGTTGGGATTTGAAGGCAGAAAGGCTTCTGACTTTTGGACAACTTCTTTGAGTGGTGTGTGGTCATGAGATGGCATTGGGTATCTTTGTGAATATCAAATTATTCAACAAATTTTCCAGAGATCTGCAGTTTCTCTGCATTTTTGAGCATAGCTTAATTCCCATGAGGTAGAACTTCTCTCATTAACCTTCCACAGTAGCACTACTGACACTGAGGAAGTGTCCTGCAATGGAGAAACTGTTGAAGAAACTGTCTTCTCCCGAGCAAGATTCAGGTAGAACGTCTACCCAATTTCTGGAGCCATACATTTGATGGAGAACTTCAAAATTCCATGTCTACCCAGTTGAGAATTTTATTTTTGGCGTGCATATGTGCTGAATGTGCTACTGTTTATAGTCCTGGAAGTAGAGGACCATATCTGTTGTTCACATTCTAAACTGTCTGCATCAGTTTGTGAAACCCAGGTTCTATTTTTAATTTAATTTAATTTGCTATAACTATTTTATTTATGAATTTATGTGCTCAAATTATTGGAGATATGCATGGAGTGTTCTGCCTCCCATTTCTCCTAGATTTTATCCAAATTATATATTTCTCCCCCATTGAATACAGTAGCTAATATTCCCTTCCATTGTAATTCTAACACTTATTTTATGCTTTTGTTGACCAAAGAAGCAGACTGAAAGAAAAGAGAATGAAGTATACATTGAAATTAATGGAGTTTGAAGAAATCCATTATCTAGATGTAAAGCTGAAAAGTCAATGTGACATGGTCAAAACAGGTAGTGGCCTGCTGTTAAATGATTACTCTGAAACCCAGGGTAACCCTTCCTTGTCAGCTACAAAGGTAATGAGCACAGATAATCATTTAAAAAGAGGTTATGGAAGACACATTTTCTTTGGGGATAGGATCACCAGTCCAAGTATTTCTAGCTGTATTCTTAAGGCCATAATGTTTTACCTCACTTGTGCTTCCTCTCTGATATTTTCTTATCCTCTTATGAATGAACCTTTTGAGTCAGCCCATATGCCAGGTCGTTGGCCATGAACCAATGGGTACTCCACGCATGGGTATTTGCAAGCATATAAGAGGCAGGGTTTCTGTTGTGGAATCACAACACATATCATTATTTTGACCCAAACGTGGCTTGTTGGGACTGTTCTTCTCTCCAGGATGATTGCTATGTTACCCTTCTCCTGATCTTTCCATTAATTTGTCCTTCTCTTCTTCTCCCACTTGCTTCTTTCCTTGTTACTTGGCTTTGCCACTGATGCTGGGCAATTATTTTGGGTAATTTGAGGGGGTGAAGTGCAGGGAAGGAGTAGTGATTAGCAATAGATTCCATTCAAAAGCTCTTTAATTATAGGAGGCAATATAATTGAGAGATGGGATCTCAATGAGCTCCTGAATCTTTATCAGCTGCTGACTGATGGTTTGGTCAAATTGGCACTAGATAAGTCAATGGAGTGTGTGTGTGTGTGTGTGTGTGTGTGTGTGTACCTAGGTCTCATGTGAGAGATTAGTGGCTCTAAAATGATGATATATTTGACCCTACCTTCAGGGTCTGCCTGGTCATCTACAATATCTTCATTAAAGTCAATTTCTTTGGCCGCTACAAGCGCCCACCATATCTAATGTGGTGATACTTTTAGAGAGAGGCAGTCCCATAAATAGCCTGATCCCATGTCATTCCAGCTTTAAAAGCGATAACCAGTCTTTGAATTGCACCTGAAAAGAAAAGGGAGCAGGAAACCAGCACAATTCACACAGCAGCACTGTGAAGAAAAAAAATACCTGTGGAGCAAATGAACTGCACATGTCACTGGATTCTGGATCAGTTGTAACTTCTGGATGGTCCTTAGGAGCAGATACATGTGCAGCAATCAAACCAGAAACTGACTAGGGCATCAGTGACTTTTAAGTATCACCTCCAGTAATGGGCACAATTGTCAATTGAGATGAATCTGAACAAAAGCCCCCCTAGTCACTGATGCCACTTTTCCTCCTCAAGCAGGAGAGTGAGTCCAGAACAGCCCTCAAATTACCAGGGAAAGTTACCCTCCCAACAGATTTGTTATGCAATTTGGGGGTCCTCCTGGGGTTCTCAGAAGTTGTACCATATGCGGCAAACGACTGATGCTATGAAGCAACATCGATTACATCCAAATGTAATTATAGTCCTACGTGAACATTAATGTTGAAAGGATTGAAGAGGAGGGATCCACAAAAACCAGGTTGCAAATAGGTAGATCTTTTCCTGTCTTCCCTCTGCACATAGTTTTATTGCTTCTACACAAGCTCTTCACAATGACAGCTGGCTTGAAGAGGTAAATCAACTTGTTTCTGGCTTTGCACCTTTGAAATTGAACCAAAGCTGGTTCCACTCTCCCACCCCTTTTGCAGCAGTAATTGTTTCTCTCTATGCTATCTCTCTGGGCATCAAACTCGAAGGACTACATTGGTCAGATCAACCTAGCATAATGCATCTAATTCTGGAGAATGAATTTTTGGAAGGACACAGAGCAGAACTACAAAGACAAACAAGGGGACTGGAAAATATTGTGAGGAACCTGTTTAGCCTGGAGATGAGAAGAAAGACTTCAGGTAGCTATGAACTCTTCCATCCAAGTATCTGAAGAGGTGGCAGAGGAAAGGAAAGGCAAAATTGTCCATAGGTGGTCTAAAAGGCAGGATGAAAAACAATCAGTTTAAATTACAAGGCAGCAGATTTCAACTGGACACCAAGAACAATTTTCTAATAGTAAGACCTATACAACCATAGAACAGTTTGCCCAATTTACCTAAAAATAAATAATATCTAAATGATTATTATGATGGGAAATATTTTGACTGCAGACACAAAGGAGGAACAATCCCAGATCTTGATCTACCAAACAATATAGTGCAATTCTGTCTCTCTCTTGTTCTCATACATAGCATGGAAATTCATTCCTTCTTATCCTCTGTGAAATCATTTTAATCTATAGATTCATCAATTTCTCATATGCACTTTTGCTTGAATGTTTAATAGTATTGTACTTCTGTTATTTAATTCAAAAGCAATTAAATGTACTGTTTTTTCCTCTATCGAGGATCAATAGAAAAGCAATGGACATCCCTAAGAGGCATTCCCTGAGACTGTAGGATTTTAGTTGGTTTTGTCTCTCCAATAGCAGCAGCATCCAATAATGTCTCTCAATCCTTTTCAGAGGTCTGCTTCCTAGAGTGGCAAAAAGGCTCAGAGTTGTGCTTCTTCTATTTGGGGATTTCAGTTTGTGAAGAATAGAAAGTGTTGTGTCCCTTGTGGGCAGTGCGGGAAAGTCGAGGAGTGCTGATTGACCCAAGCAACCCGACTTGTGCCCACTAATGCGGACACCGCGCGGTAGCGCTTCGGACATTGATTGGGTTGCCCGTGCAAGGGTGGGAAAGTTGAAAGAGATTTAAAGCGGGCACTGATAGTTACGGGTTGTCTTTCGTCTGCACACAATAACAATAAACCATTATTGTTTCTTGACTATGGTCTCTGATTCCCCCTCATCCACCAATACACAACAGTGGCGATGAAGGTGGGATCACGGGGTAATTAAATCACTAATACTGAACGACCCGGTGATTCATGGAACAAACATGGCACGAGTCGGCCGTATGGAGGAATTTGACGTCACACAGCCCAAGCGCTGGCGATTCTACTGCATCCACCTGGAGAGTTACATGCGGGCCAACCGCATCCCGGATGAGGGTATGAATGCAGCCACGTTGCCTTGCATCTGCGGACCGACTGTTTTTGACATTGCCGAGAATTTTTTCGCACTTGCCAGCATCGACTCGGTCACGTACTCGGACCTCAAACAATGGCTGGAAGAGCATTTCACGCCGATGCTGTCGATCATCACATGAAGGCACGAGTTCAGCAAGAAGGATCAGTGTCCCAGGGAGTAGGCAGCTGAATACGTTGATACCTTGCGGCTCAACCATGTGAGTTCCAGAACCTGGAGGAGAAGCTGCGGGATCGCCTCATCTGTAGCCTCTGGGACCAGGGGATCCAATAGAAGCTGTTTACCAAGGGTAACATCTCATTCAAGGATGCCCTGAAGGAGGTGATGGCCCAAAGGGCATCTGAAGGAGCTGTGAAGGTTGTGCGACCATCACCCGGAGAACCTCAGGCAGTCACAGTCATCTACGCAGCCGCTGCCACCAACCCAGCTGATGAAGTTGACAAGGACGATGCCGTCAAGGAGGTTGATCGTCTACATGGCGTCCGCCCCAAAGCCAAGCTAGCGGGGGTGAAGGTGGCCCCATGCCCTGGCTGGGGAGGGCCACACACCAGAGCAACCTGCCATTTCCCAACAGCCGACTACAGAGCTTGTGAGAAGTGAGGGCATATTGCTGCAGTGTGTCGAGGAAGGAGGGCCCTCTGCCGGAGTCCCTCCCAAGGGCAGCTGGGTCAGGTCCACCAGCTGAGGGTCAAACTACAGGGAGTCCCATGCCAAATGGAGCTGGACACCGGGTCTGCGCTATCCATAATTTTGGCCCGCACATTTCAACACATGTATGAGGCTGGGAGCAGACGGGCCACGCTACAGCCATCGTCCATAGTCCTGAGGAATTTTCAAAATGACAGGGTGTGAATGTTCAGGGAGGTCTCGATTCTCGTACAGTACAAGGAATTTGAGGCCCCCCTAGAAGTCACCATAGTTGAAGGGGATAGGGCCAGCCTCATAGGGCTAGATTGGTGTGGGGCCCTGGGAATAGAGATAATGGTCATCAACCACGTGGTCATGAGTGGGTTGTCACTAGACTGTAGAGAGTTCGCAGATGTATTCAGCAACGACCTTGGAGAGTATAAGGGGAAACCGATAGCCTTTCACCTAGACCCGACTGTGATGTCAATCCGAGTAAAGGCCAGAAGATTGCCTTTTGCACTCAAATCTAAGATAGATACAGAAAAATCCAAAGGTCTTTCATTTCCTAGTGGAAACCAATACCCACACTCAAACTGATAATGTTCCCTAGTTGGGTAATAAAGCTCTGCAAGCAAACAGCCAAGCTCAGAAGCGCCAAGGACTCTACAGTTCCGTCTTGAGCTGTATATATTCTCTTATTGGCTAACCTACAGAAAAAGATGGTATGATTTATTTTTTTAGTGTCTGGAAGTCTTTTTTTTTGTTTTAATAAGGGGGAGGGGGAAGGATTACACAAGAAAGTGAGAAAACCCCTCGTCTTTCTCTCCTAAATACAGATATTTCATTGAAATAAACTGATGGGACTTCTGCAGAGTTTACTTCTGAGTAATCATGGACAGGCTCAGGTTGTGATCTTTCAGCTGTGACTTTTCCTTAAAAGGACCTTTTGCGTTTTGTAAATTTTGACCTAACATTAATACACTTCTTTTTCTAATATTTGTACTTCATAATTCTACTTTACTTAAGTCATTGCCTTTATTTCTTAGCTGCAATCTTTCCACTGTTCTTTTAAAACAGAATATAAATAAGCATTGTGGCAATAATCTCTCCAGAACATTTTCCATAAATAGATTGCCTCTAGTATTAGTGTAATCTTTATTCATGCCAGTGTCTTCAGAATATAATTGGAAGCTGCCCTTAGATTTAAGCTTGACTTCTATGAGCTTCTTTTGACATCTGATTTGGCTGCATAGGAACAGGATGCCAAACTGGATAAGAGTGGCTTTGTCAAGTACTTTGTGCCAATGGTATATTACATCTACAATATTCCTCCAATCTACTAATCAATAAGATAAGATTAGTCTTGCAAGATTTGATTTTAACAAATCTGTGTTGATTCCTGATAATACTTTGCTTTTATGATACTTCTAGATTAGTCATTATGTTTTGCTTCAAAATCTTGCCAGAGATCAGTGTCAGAAAGATGGATCCATTGTTTCCTGGAACCTCCTTTCTCTTTTTTCAAAACATAAAGATGTTTACCCTTCTCTAATCATCTGGGAATTTACTTATTCTCCAGGATTTCTCAAGATGCTGCACAACGGTTAAGAAGACTATCAGAAGCAACCCAGAATCCAGTTCATCTGGACCTGGAGATTTATTCCTATTCATAGGAAATAGATATTCCCTAAACAAGTTTTTATCAGATTGAGGCTGCAATCCTCCCCTTTCATCTTATTTTTCCCAGTTCCCAGGTGAAACAGACTTTTGGGATAGAGAAGGCTGACACAGAATAGAAGTTGAATGCCTCTGCCCTTTCTTTATCAATTAATTGGTATACTAATTTTTCTTTTATTTTGAATGTCACTGAAAAAGCCCTTTTTGTTGTTCTTAGCATCTTTTGCCAAGCTGAGCTTATTCTGAGCTTTTCCTTTACTGGCACAATCTTTATAATTCCGGGCTATCTGTTTATATTATTTCACAGCGATTCTCCTTTTTTATCCTCTCTGGTTCCTATATGCATCTTTTTAGAGCTTTACTAATCTTGTTGTTTACCACACTGCTGCTTTTTCTGCACATACCTTCTTTCTAATTGGAATTGCTTACAATTCTGCTTTTAGTATTTCCTTTTTCACAAACTTTGACCAACTTCATTTCCTGTTCCCATTATCTTTTCACGCTATAGAATTTTAAATATCATTGCTCTAAGTTTATTAAGTTCCACTTTTTTGAAGTTTAAGAGGCACATTCAGTTGCATTCAGGTTTATTTTCCCTTAATATCTAGATTTTCTGTGATCTTTCCAGATCTCTAGTCACTTGAGTGAAATCTTTCATATTAGTTGATATTAGGTCAAGGATTTGCATGGGTGGGGTCAAAAAAGTCAGGATGCAAAAAAAGTGATGGGACTTCTATTATGCAGTTGTGAAACCTTTCCCTCTTGAATTTTTCACACATGTGCACCCTATCAATGCCTCTGCTTCCTTCACTCTTTGAAAGAGGAATTGGCCATCAATCCAAGAATTTCCTGGAAGGACTGTGATTGATGGACCCAGAATAGTTGGTAGATATCCTTGTAATTATTTCTTGGAATGGACTACAGGTGCTGCAAAAGTACATTATAATCTTGCATGAAACAATACAGGTGCTTATAGATATACCTATCTGTAGATGTTGGAAGTGCAAAAGTAATACAGGCACATACTACCACATGTGGTGGACATGTACATATGCTGAAAAATACTGGAAAAGAATACATAAGTGGCTACATGAAATGCTGAGAATACAGATAAATTTTAAACCTGAGTTGCTTTTGTTGGGTATAGTTCCAGAAGAGTTTAACAAGCAATACTTATATTTGACTGTACACATATTGACAGGAGCTAGAATTGTTTTGTACAAACTTGAAAGAATGAAGAAATAATACAGGATGAAGAAATGATTAGAAAAAATTTAGAATGTGCAGAAATGAATAGATTGACTCTGATGCTAAGGGCTGGAACTGTGGCAGCTCCAGCCCTTTGGAACGAACTTCCCCCAGAAATACGAACTATTACAGATCTCCGTGCCTTCCGTCGGGCACTTAAGACCTTATTATTTACCCAAGCCGGGTTGTCCTGAGCCCTCTGTGATTTTTAAATTGGTTTAAAAAAAGTTAAATGGTAATTTTAATTCTTAATTCAGCCGATTTATTTAGTATTTTAAAGGGTTTTTTACTATTTGTTTATGTCTGTGTTTTATTATGGCTGTACACCGCCCTGAGTCCTTCAGGAGAAGGGCGGTATAAAAATTAAAATAATAAATAAATAAATAAATAAAATTAGCAAGGCCTAGGTTTTGGGGGAGAGTGAACTGTGGAATTTTCAATTTTACTTTCAGTTGTTAAACTTGCTCGCTGGGAAATTACACAATGCCTTTGTTGGTACTTGTTGGTCAATAGTTTCTACTGAACCCATCAAAAAAAAATTCAGAAATAACTTTGTACCCACAAATTGATCAAGCCTGGAGATAGACAAATAGTGCGTCAAGAATGATTCCTCCGATATGGAAAACGTATAGAAGGAGTCCTCAGTTTACGACCACAATTAAGCCCAAATTTTCTGTTGCTAAGTGAAATACTTGTTATGTGCATTTTGCCCCATTTTAAGACTTTTCTCGCTACAGTTGTTAAGTGAATTACTGCAGTTGGAAAATTAGTAACACGGTCGTTAAGAGAAACTGATTTCCCCATTGACTTTGCTGGGTCAGAAGGTCGCAAAAGGGGATCACATGACCTCGGGAAACACTGCAACTGGGCCACTTACACTAATATCAAAGAAACGGTGGAATAGAATCATTAAAGAAAGGATGCCCAAGGAGGGACAAAATGAAATGTGAATGACAAGAATTAAAATATTTTTAAAAATTATTTTAAATAATTAAATTGAATTGCTGAATTGTTCTGCAGCAAGTTGTCCCTGGTAAGTTGGCCGTGGCGAATTGTCTCATTCCGCTAACAGAGCAGGAAAGCAGAGAATGACTGCAGCAAAGACACAACTGCATTTATTGTAAATTCAATTTGCTTCTAAGGATTATTATTCCGATGTATGAAGCTCCTTCTTTTAAATTGGAAATGCCATGACTTCTAATCTAATTGAAATTAAATTTGTTTTTATGAAATCGATTAAACACTTTTTTCATCTAAGTTTACCCACTCACATAAACCTTAGGTTTATAATACAGGCAAGCACATAGACTGAATGTATTATCTTGGAGACCTGACTTTTTCATTAGTTATGTGCATGCCGAGACAGGACAAGAAATTAAGTTCCAACAGAATAGGTTGGTCAATATGCCCCCTTTCACTTTTGCATGTCAGTTTTCACTTTCCACTTCATGTTAAAGAGACCACGGGCCTCTGAAGCAGGGCAGGTGGGAGGAAAAAAATAACACATGGATAATGATGTCATCACCCAAATATTGTGCATAATACACTTGCATTCCATGCATGACTGAAAGCTTTCCAGAGTTATTTATGGTTATATATAAATAAATAAATGAAATTATGCAAGTACATAATTACAGTTCTGCATGATATCATTCCAATCTATGATGCATGCCACTGGATGGAATTTTTATGCAAAGCAAACAGTATTGCAGCACGTGTCCCACAAGCTTCAAGTGAATCACAAGAACTAACAGTTAGGGACAACAGAATGGGTCATGGAGCAAGACATAAAGAAGTATTCTGATCTGATTAAGGGGCGCCTCCAGCTTACAAGATATTTGCGAGGATCTCGCTCCACAAATCAAAGATCAAAGTGCCTACCTCCAAGTATCATGCCGGCTTGACAGCACTTTCTCAACCGACATGCAGGACAGTTTTTCCGACGAATCTTATCCACTATGCAGTCATTCCGCCCTGCACATAGATAATTATGTTGACCTATAAGAAAGAAAGAAAAAAACGCAGTGCAATGAAGTCATCTGAAGCACAGCTTGAAGAGATGCTTGGAACTGTAGTATCATCCACCCAAGAGGAAGAACTTCCAAATCCCATCAATCTGAAGAGGAAATAAGTCATAAACACACAGACTTTGCTCTCCCGACAAATCAATGATATGCAAAGAAAGCTAATGCAAATTCATTCAGGACACAGCTTGTAGGGTAGAAAAGATGCCATAATGGCTGTAATACAGAAAAGATAATGGTAGAGGTGTTACTGTGCTAATCAGAGTCAACTTTGGGGGGTGGACAGTGTACTTCTCTATATCTGTAAGCCATTGAGCCAATGTTGTCCAAAGACAGTTCTGTGGTCATGTGGTCAGCATAAAATCACACTGCAGTGTAGAGTAAATGGCAAAATATGGAAAGCTGTTACCTTCTCACCAAAGTGGTACCTATTTATCTACTCATGCTTTTACATGTTTTTGAACTACTAGGTTGGCAGGGCCTGAGGCAAGTGACCGGAGCTCACTCCATCACACGATACTAGGACTTGAACCACCAGAGCATAGACCAGGGATGGCTAATCTTTTAGACACTGAGTGCCCGGACAAGTCGCAGCTAATGAGTCACGGCTCATGATGCCGCTATTCTCTATTTGGGCATGTGCATGGTCCCAAGATGTCATCACCTGGTGCCACTACTTCTCTTTCTGAGCATGCACATGGCCCCATGACATCATTGCCTGGCGCTACTGCACCTTTCTGAGCATGCTCAGCTCAGGAGCGATGCTGGGACGACTTGGCTCGCGTGCCAGCAGAGAGGGGTCTGCATGCCCACTGTGGCACACATGCCATAGGTTCGTCATCACTGGCAAAGACTGCATATATTAAGCCACTGAGCCACCATGCCTCCTTGGCTATAATATATACATAGGAGTAAATCGTGTTGGGTCATCTCTGCTAGCCTTTAAAAAGTCACAAAAATTTGGTTCTTTCCTTGGGTATTGGGACCGAGTCGGTTGAAGTTTGCACCTGGATAAATATACTATAAATTTGGATTCCTGTCTGTTTATTAAATGTTGTGGCTGTTTTTAACACTGTTGTTGACTTGGGAGCCGACTTTATGATGCCCCGAGTGACAATGGCTCCATTTGGGCAAAGAAAAGACAAATGGCAGCCATCTAGTTTTGCTGCTATGCCATCAAAAGAGCCAGCATGAAATGGAAATGAAATGAAAATAGAAAAGGGAGAAGACAAGCTAATTTGTCTGGTTCCCAAATCATTTGGCAGTGTACTCAAAAGTTCGCCACTTCTTATATACTAAGGTGTTTCAATCAAAGTACCCTCCCCTAATTTAGCTGAGCTTCCAGACACAATAAAAGGTTACCAGACCTAATCAGGACAGATGCAGAGATATTTTAACTATATTTTACTGGAGTATTATTCTGCATATCAAGTTGTGCTTAAGAGAAAAGCAATAATGCCCATTTTAAAATACAGCCTGAAATCAATGTAACTCAATTTCTTTTTCATCCTTTTAAAACCATTTGCAGGTGTAAAAGATGAACAGCAGATAAAATGGCCTTCAGGCAGGATGAACGACCGTAATCAGGTTCAAGAACCACAGAGCATGTTTATTCCTGCAAGATAATAAGTATTAAGATCATTTGCTATTTAATGTCTCTTTGACTATTCCTTCCTTCTTAGCAGTTCATTAAATGTACCTTGGAAATAACTTCATTATCTACTGTGGTACTTCTGTTTTAGTGGGAAAGTTTAATGAAAGAAAAGCTTGAATGCTTGGAGGTTATGGGCACGGCCTCTTAAGAAGTCACATTTTGCTGGGAGTTTTTTTTTTTCCTCCTTCTCTTTGCTTTGGGTTATATTAAATAGGAACAAAGCAATCTGTTTCTGCTTAACATGACTCAACAGATGGAAGACCTAGCATCTTATGGACTTGAACAATGCGAGGGTCACCATGACATTACAAGTGAGTTATTATAATCCGTCAGTTGTTATTGGTGAACTGTTTGGTCATGGACATGAACTTTAAATGTATATTTTATAACAGATCCTTTGCGTCAAAAAATATGCTCAGGCACACATGGCATTTTGTACCTTATTAAATGCAGGAAAAGATAGTTTTTCACCTTTGAGTTGTCAATATTTTAAAACCTTACTGTGGGATCAGGAAATCTAGCTTCACACATCTATTCACGGTGAAGGGCATTTAGTACTTTTCCACAGGGGGTTGAGCATCAAGCTTTACAGAATAGCAATGCTGAAAGGGTCCTTGAACGTCTCCTAGTTCAATCCTGTCCCCAGACAGGAGACCAGGCAGAAGTAAAGCCTAACTTCCTAATACAAGAATCATAACTTCTATCATCTCTAGACAGAATGGTTGGAAGTATAGGTCACCAGTGAGGAGGGGGACCATAATAACAAAAACTATGATGAATGAGGTTCCCTCCCAAAGAAACCTGAGTTCTCTAATCATGATTAGCATGCGGCCAAGGCCAAAAAAGCCAAAAAAGATTTTAAGTTGCGGAGGTTTTTAAATGGGGTTTTGATTAAAGTTTTAAGGGGTTCGGGTAGGCGGGTTTTTGAGGGAGCGGGAAGGTGTGGGAGGCCACCCTGGAGGCCGTGGCACGGCAGGGAGGCACTGGGGGTCAGAGGGGGGCGGGATGTCCAGGAGGGTGGAGTCCAAAATATTTCTGTGGTTTGTGGGAGGGGCAGATATAATGGGAGGAGGGGGCCAAATCTGTTTAAGGGCGCGCGCCCCTGACATACGATAGCGGTGGCACGCGCCGACCCCCATTGCTCATCCTGTGATCTGGCTGGTACAGGCATCCAGGCCCAGGGTCTACGGTTGATGTTGTGTAACGCCAGGTCCGTGATT
>JANHFO010005563.1:9409-19752 GCA_032468095.1 Pareas carinatus
GCACTCACACACCATTCATGGCCAGATCTCGCCAGATCACCAAGCGAGATCAACGGCCCCAAGCCTGCTGGAAAAACAAGGTCTTCACAGTTTTTTGGAAGTCCAATAGGATGGGAAGGTCCAGACCTCAGGAGGTAACTGGTTCCAGAGAGCTGGGGCAGCCACAGAGAAGGCCCTTCCCCGCTAGCCCGCCAGCCGGCATTGTTTAGCTGACGGGACCCGGAAGAGACCAACTCTGTGGGATCTAACCGGTCGCTGGGAGCTATGCGGTAGAAGGCGGTCTTGAAGATAACCTGGCCCCAAGCCATGTAGGGCTTTAAAGGTAATAATCAACACCTTGAATTGCGCCCAGAGACCAATAGGGAGCCAGTGCAGCTTGCGGAGAATTGGTGTAATGTGAGTGTATCTAGGCACACCCACAGCTTGTGCAGCTGCATTCTGGACCAGCTGCAGTCTCCGAACAATTTTCAAGGGTAGCTCCATGTAGAGCGTGTTGCAATAGTCTAACCGTGAGGTGATAAGGGTATGAGTGACTGTACGGAGCTCCTCCTGATCCAAATAGGGTCGCAATTGGTACACTAGGCGAACCCGTGCAAAGGTTCAGGTTCATTGATTCACTGTTCAATGAATCTGGCCTCCGTGTTGACTTTGCTTGTTATTTCTTTTGTGTGTGCATTAAGATTTTTATTCATTTTTAGAAAAGAAAAAGAAAAACAATGCAGTAAATGTTTCAATCAACATCAGTAAGCTGGGTGTACATTTTAACATAACTTTCATAGGTGCTTATCTATCTTTCTAATACAGTTTTGAACCTACTCCTTTAATCTCTTGTCTGGTCATCCATCAAAAACAATTTCCATATTATAAAATGTACTAATTTTCTTTCAGCATTGAAGTCAGTTTTAACATCCTAAATAAATCACTAATCAAAAACAACTCATCACTTTTCTATCACATGTAGGCTTATTATCTGTATGAAATAGACTAATTCTCTTTATCTTTCAGCATCAAAATCAATTTTAAACATCCTAAACATTTTAAATAGTATCTTATCTTGAAAACATTCTAATATCTTCTTATTTATATACAGTAAAATATACTAATTCTTCTTTGTCGTTCAGCATCAGAATCAATTTTAAACATCCTAAACATTTTAAATGGTGTCTTATTTTATAAATCATTCTGATATGTTCTTATCTCTATAAAATATACTAATTCTTCTTTGTTGTTTAACATCAGAATCAATTTTAAACATCCTAGGCATTTTAAATGATGCATCCTATATAAATCACTTTTACATCCTTATCATGTCTATTTTCAATTATATAAATGGCCACCATTTAAGCTTGATTTACCAGGAAGGTTGCCTGATTTACCTGACTTTGCTTGTTAGTAGGACGCAAAAGGTGATCACATGACCACAGGACACTGCAACCATCATAATTATGAGACAGTTGTCAAGTGTCTGAATTTTCACCACATAACCATGGGAATGCTGCCATGGTCACAAGTGTGAAAAATGATCACAAGTCACACTTTTCAGTGCCGTTGCAACTTTGAATTGTCACTAAACGAATGGTTTTAAGTCAAGGCCTACCTGTACATTTTAATGGAAATAAATTCAAAGAACAATTGCTTCACTCTCTTCTTTCTGGAGCAGAGGTTCAGCCAGCATAGGAATTCTGGGAGTTGAAGTCCACAAGCCTTAAAGGGACCAAGGTTGGAGACCTCTGTTCTGGAAAATGCATCTCAACCTTTGCATTCATTCAAAGGCCCATAGATAATAACACAAATATTCTGGCTGTTTTCTTTGCTTGCTTGTTCCAACATCTATCTGACATTTCTTTAAACATCTTAAGACATTTTAAATGGTGTCAAACAATATTTATATTTGATTGAACATGCATTGGAGAGAGTGACTTGGATGCTGAGAGATAAGGATGAATTAGTACACTTCAAAATATTGAATCGTTTCTAGGGACGGTTGGACAAGCGATTGTAGGAGTAGGTATGACATTGTATTAGAAAGAGAGATAAATATTGATGAAATGTATATAAAAATGTATACCCAGTTGGTTGATGTTGATCGAAACATTTACTACGCTGTTTTTTATTTTTTTCTAAATGATTTTTTTAAAATGAATTTTTAAAAATGTAATAAAAATAGAATGAAAATAAAATAAAATAAATTCTTTCTCTTAAAAAAAAAAGGAGCGTTCTCCTGAACAACTATTTGAATTGTGATAATATAGCTCACAAATCTCATTCATCTTGGGGCATAAACAGTCAGGATTTACTATCAGGGTGCTTCTCATTGAATTCCTCATTAGGAGAAACAGCTCCAGAAATAGACTACACAAGGTAAGACAGCATACTGGAAAACACACACTCTTTTATTAGTGTCACATATCACAGGCTCAGTATGATGCAAGGGAAGCTTCAAAGAAGAAGAAAAATCCATTATCTTCCTGCTCCCACATAATTGTAGCTCTGCAGCACAGCAGGCATTCACAGACCCATGAAAATGAAACTGCCTAATTAATTGGTGGCGGGGAGGAACCAACATCACGCATTGTGTTATATCATGTTTGTGGCGGGTCAATTTCCCTGTTAGATTATTTATACAAAATTTCACTTTGAATTAGCTGAGGTTTCCCATTAAAAGGCTCCTCCATGAAAGCTTGCCTAACCTAAAGATACCTCTGATTCCAACTTCAGGTATGTAAATAAATACTTGTGAATTCTGGTTTTCTAAACATTTCAGGGCTTTTGAGATGAATTCAGGATTAAATCTCATTGAATTCAACAAAACGCATTTCTGGGTAGACATGTAGAAGAATAGCAGCTACAACAATTATGTTCTTGTCCAGCCGCATTATGGAAAGATTCCTTTATAGATCGAAATATATTGGTTGAGTTTGCCTGTCTTAAGCTTAGGTTTAATTATGTCGTATAAAAACACAGAAGCTGCAGATCTTGTTTTTATTTGGGTTCATTTTAGGCGCTGTGAATTCCTCGTCATATCTATTACTTATTTACTACTCCACCTTTACTATTTTTACAGATAATTCAAGGATGTGCATATATCCAACACACCTTCCTTCTCTTATTTTCCCCACAACAACCACCTTATGAGAGACTGAAAGAGTGACAGTCCCAAAATCATCCAACCGGTTTTCATGGCTAAGGCAGAACTTGAATTCATGATTTCCTGATTTCTAGCCTGATGCCTTAACCGCTGCAACGAACCTACACTTAGAATTCAATAATAGCGTACAAGCCCCCCAAAATGGGTTTTCAGGTTTCAAGTTAACCACGTTATGCGGTCCCAGCGTATAAATCATTTGTCCACACAAATAAAACCCAGATCGCATCAACAAAGTCACCACGCTGTTGCCAAGTAATTCTAAAATGCTACATGACAATATAGATGCTATTTAAATGATATTTGTTTTCGTAGGTTTTAAATGATACGTATATATTCGTTGAATTTTTCGAAGGTTTGCCAGCTTATTTTTTTTAAAGAATGAGATGCAGGAAAGCAATATTACTCTAGCACTGTGAACTAATTTGTCACCACAACTATCAGTGCAACACTATACATAGTACAACACAGAGCTCTGAGCTTGCCCTTCATAAAGCAGCTGTAATGCTGAAAAACGTTCTACCTCTCAACAGCAACAGTAGCAAACCTGGATTAGGGAAGGAATCAGTAGGGATGTAGGACACAGCCAAGATTAAATCAGCTAGCTCTTTAATCTGTTATATAAATGCAAACTACATGGCACAGTTGCATTTTTTTTCCTCACTGCAAATTGTATCTACTACACAGTATTTATCCATTTTTCTGAACCTGCCTGTTGTTTTGCTTTAACAAAGCAAACCAAAGCAATGGTGGTAGTTTCAAGGCACTCACCTTCTCCAAAGAAGTCCGGTGCTTGTGGTTAGAGCTGTGGTTCCTGCAAAGGCCACCATCATAAGCCTGCGCCGGCTTTGGGGATAGCGAGCAGTACCAAAATGGCGTCTGGAAGTGACAGTTAAGGCCGCCATAGCAGGGAGGAGACGAAACCGCAACATTCTGGGAAAGGAAATAAAGAAAAGAATGAGAACAGCTTAGGTTTTGAGGCCGCTTTTGGACTTCTGGCTTGAGAAAGATTAAAAATGGCCTTTCGGTTTTAGGATCTGATGATTAGATTTGTTATGACTATAGGCTGCTCTCAACCAACGACCACTATTGACCCCAAAATTTCTTTTTGTAAGCAAGGCAGTTGTTGTGAGCTTGGCTCCAATTTACGACCTTCTTTGCTGCAGCTGTTAAGCGAATCACTGCAGTTGTTAAATGAATCATGTGGTTGTTAAGAAAATCTGGCTTTCCTCACTGACTTTGCTTGTCGGAAGCCGGCTGGGAAGGTTACAAATGCTGATGACATGAACTCGGGACGGTGTGACGATCATAAATACATGCCAGTGGCGTCTGAATTTTGGTCATATGATCATGGGGATGCTGCGATGGTCATAGGTGTGAAAACTGGTCATAGGTCATTACTCTCAGTGCTGTTGTTAACTTCGATCGGTAACTAAATGAATGACTGCAAGTCAAGAACTACCTCTAGAAATACTGAGTATTTTTATTGTTATTACTATCGGTAGGTATGTATATTTTTAAGGTTTACATTTAAACTTAAGAGTAAGTGGCTATTTTATATAGAATTTTAGCGGTTTTTGGATTGTGTAATTTGTACACCATTTATATGATACTTTTGTTTTAATTTAGAGTAACAGGTTATTTTATTATAAATTTGTATCTGTACCGAAGGAAGTTGGAAGTCGCTGTTTTGGTATCCCCTTTCCCTTTTTTTTCTTGTCTCTTTTTAACTTTCCTTTTCAATCTTTGTTGTTATTGCTGTTGCTGTTGTTATTGTTTTGTACTTTACTTTTCCTCTGAAACTTAATAAATTTGGTTAAAAAGAAAGAGCAGTTTAGGTTTTGAACTGTGCAGATCAGAGGCCTCTGAAGAAACTAGAAAGCTGCAGTGTTTACCTCCTTTTCAGTTTTTGAGCTGGGGGGAAAACAACAACAACGACACTAACAAGCTTGATAAGCTTCACAATTTCACGGTGAACTTTTTAAAATTGAGCAAGAATTTCTACTCTAGTTCAGGGATAATCAACTTGTAGGCAGCCAAGCAAGTAAAAACTGAACTCCGTGTCACAGGAGTCGTCATCAAACAGGCATGTCAAGTGAGTAAATGCACAGCCACAGTCAATCTGAGGCTAGTATCTTGGATATAAATTTAAATGGCTGGAGGGTGGCTGAAATGTAGAAGGAGGAAGCACCTGTTTGGAGACTAGCCCAAAAGATGATATATCAAGAAGAAAAGGAGTCAGAAGACACTCCACTCCAGTAGGCCAGAGGGGGACAGCTGAATAAAAGTCAAATTCCTAGGATTGGTTGCACAAAATTCAAATTGGAACCCCGAGCTAATGAGCTGAGACTACATATCACTTCTGTTTGCAGTCTAGAATGCTTTGGTTTGAGTCCTGGCAACCCAAAATGTAGCCTGATGCTCTCCAGATATCCTACGGTACATATCTAGTCAGTTCCAGCCAGAATATCCAGAGAATCTCTAGAGTTAAGGAGATCTTGTTTTAAGTCTACAGTACTTCCAGTCATGGAAACTTTTAAGGTGATTCTGAGTCACACACTCTCCTTTAAATACCTCGTGGGGTTGTTGGTATGATTAATCAAATGAAGGGAGATCCCCAGGTAATCTAACAATAAAACCAAGTCAATCAACAAAATTTCCAGTCCAAAATATCTGGAGGGCACTAGTTTTTGGAAAGATGCATTAGCTTGCATTGTGAAAGTACTCACTGACACATCTGTTACGAAAACAAACTCAACCTACCCTTTACATCATAACCCAACTACTGCCATCATGTAGTCTCTTCTCCAAATTACAAGTGCGTATGTTTACACAATTTGTGTAAACCCTAACAAAAATAGACAGCGACCAGTAATTATCAAAATAATAACCCAAATAATCTACCCTGAATTTTTACTTTCAAGACTTAGAGATTTAGAGATACAGATGTAGCACTATCAACCCTTCTTAGGAATCTCAAAAAGTACTACCTGAAACTTCTAGAGCATACATGACAGACACAAGGCCCATGGGCCACATCTGGCCCGGTGTGTGGCAAGCTCGAGTAGACCGCAGACGAGCCACGGGAGGGCTCTGGAAGGCTTGTGGTTAGCTTAGGTAGGCTGTGAGCAGGCCACGGGAGGGCTCTGGAAGGCCCACAGTGACTGTGGGGGAGCTGTGGATGGATGCGTATTAGGGGACACCGATGGCTGTGAGGAACATGGAGAGGGTGGCTCACAGCGCCTGCAGTGGCAGTCGAAGTGGTTCGTGATGAAATTGAGATTGACACTCCTGTTCAACTTAATCTTTCCCCTCTGTGTGTGTGTGTTTGTTTATGTGTGTACAATTTCTCTCTCTTATGTACCTGTTTTGACTCCCAAATAATATTTTATTTTGCATATTACACAAAAGGAAATACAGTTGCCTAATATTCTGCAGAGTATTCATCAGAGTATTCATCAGTAATTAAGGTATTCTTTGGATAAAAGCTCGTATTTCCCAGTCAACCAAATCCAGTTTATTGGCCAGATTACTATAGAAAGAAAAGTGAAAAGCTGGCTACTGATCTAAATAGTATTTAAACATGAACTCTTATATTGGAAACATTATCTCTAAACACAAACAGTCTATTTCAGAGGTATCCTGAGAATTGCAAAAATGAAAACAATTCATATAAGAATGACTTCAATTTACAGGTGGTTTGAGGCTATTTGTTCTGACTTGCTTTTCAGGTGTTTGTTCTTCAACAACACAGCTTCCAGATAATGTATGCGATTATTTTATAAAGAAACCTACAAAATAATTTTAATTTGTGGCCTAAAACCTCCTTTTACAGGACTCAAGAGGTTTTGCTATCATTTCCAAGACAAAATAAATCTATCAACATGAACATAACTATGGTTAGATCAGAAAGTAAGGCTGGATTGCATAATACACAATCACTTTTTCCAATTCTACCCCCTCTTTATAATTAATATAATAGGAACAACCAAACTAATAATTAATATTAGATTATTAGTTAGCTAATGAAGGCAAATTAAAGTCAATTGAGGCTTACAAAAATCTTCCATTGTTGTCCAAGGTTATTTTTCAACCTAAGCATGAGTTACAAGGGTTAGCTTTGATATAAATGTACTGTTATACTACAGTTGAAAAAGAAATAGAGAAAGGAATTAGCCCAAGGAGAATGGGAAGGAAAATGAGAAGTTAAAAGGAATTCTCAAACTCTCATTTAATGCTAAGTTAAATTTAGCACGTACATTAAAAAAATTCATTAAGTTCCTGTTAAAAATCTAAGAACTAAAAGAAAAAAATGCCAAAATTTTTATTTCACCCTTCTTCCAGGATATCAAACATTTCTTCCTATAAGGCTAATATATTAACTGATTCAAGGTCAATCAAGCAATTTCCATAGTTGAGGATGAATATGAATAAGGCAACAGACCTAGATTTCAAAATATAGAGGAACAAGGTTATGGGAGGCTATATACATTTTAAAAACAAAATATTTAAGAAAACGACTCTACGTGATAGCAAAGAGACAGAATGCTCTTTTTTGCTGTTATCTAGTAGTCTTCTTGTATTTCTTCTCTCAACAGTTCCAATAATTTGAGGCTCCCTAGATCTAGCTAACAGAAGATTTATTTTCTATGTATAATTAAACAAATATGTCTGAACTTCTTAATATAAATTCAACAGTTCAATCATAGCATGCCGTCCCTAAGTCAGCCAACAGAAAATCAAAAAAGTAATAAAAGAAAGACTTATGACCAACTAAAATTGAAATTCATACTAGCTGGAGGCACACACCGTGCAAATTCATGCTTTCTTTAACCATGTGCTACTGAATATAAACCACTTGATATAACCCAAATAACTCATATTATGCTCAGTTTAGCATGCTGCATGACCTAGGCACATGGACGGAGTAGTTACAATAGTTAGGAGGAGAAGAATTTTGGGGATACAGGTAGTTCTCGACTTACAACAGCTCGCTTAGTGACCCTTTCAAGTTACAACGGCATTGAAAAATAGTGACTCATGATCGTCTCTCACATTTACAACAGCTGCACCATCTCCATGGTCACCTAATCAAAATTCAGATGCTCGGCAGCTGTTCATATGTATTATGGTTGCAATATCCCTGGGGTCACCTGGTCCCTTTTTCAACCTTCTGACAAGCAATTCAACAGGGAAAGTGTGTTGCTAACTTAACAATTGCAGTGATTCCCTTAACAATTGTGGCAAGAAAGGTCGTAAAATGGGGGCAAAGCCCATTTAAACAAATGTCTCACTCAGCAAGAGAAATTTTGGGCTCAATATATGGTCATAAGTTGAAGATTACCTGTGTTGTGAAGTGAAAATATACCTGTAATGCAAATATCTGAGATACAGAGAAAGCGATACCGTTCAAAAAACTTAATACTGGGCAAAGCTTCCAAAATTGTTGGAAGGAAACAAACCATAAAATAAGACAGGGGATGGAGAAAGTTAGTAGAACCAGCTTTCAACATCTATTACTTCTCTTATTCCATCTCCACAAACTTTCCTGGCGTTCATGGCTGAACAGAGACAAAGCCTCAGGGCCCTGAGAAACAAATCTATACACGTATATGGAATGATGCCTATGATAGATTAAAAACAAAATTGTAAAAGTATTCTTTTGCAGGAAAGGAGCTGCATGTTTTTTAAGCATCAGTCAGTCATGAACTATTTTTAAAAGCAGTTTCACTCAAAACATTTTATTCGTAGGCAGCATTTTTTCCATAAGCTTCCACTGCTATTCAATTTTCACTGCTTCATCAGAGACCCGACAATATATCAATGCATTTCGGGCCTCTTCAGAACGGCTCCTTGGCAGGCAATGCTGCACTTTGTAAGATTATTTCCTAAGACTTCCAATAATATTTAAGTCCACATTGGTTTCGAAGCCAGCCCTGGCAAACTATGTGAATGCAAGCTAGAACAAAAAAGAGCATCGTCCGTTCAGAGCGGAGTGTCAAGATTTTAATTGGACAATTACAGAGTCAGTTTTTGTGGCATTACTGACCTCAGAAAATGTTTTGTTGTGTAACAGTTGTCGCCACTCATTAAGAAAGCCCTGCAAATGAAAGATTGCAATTCATCTTCCTGCGGTCGATTCCTGATTTCTCAATTATGGCTAAGTCACTTGTAGAGTTATATCTGAAGTTCCTGGGCAGTTAATTGCAAACCAAACTTTCTACAAGGATATATTCTGGTTATCAAATTATGAAGGCTCAGCACTAGTAAAAGTACTCAAAGCAGGGGGAAATCTATCAATCCTCGCAGAAACCAGCCTACTAATGAAAAAGGCAAGACGGAAAACAGAGGGGAGGAGTCAATGTTTGTAAACTGATGCTGCCGAATTATGTGCATTAGCAAAATGGCCCCCTCTAAATGTAGACACCCACAAGAAAAGACAACACGATCTATTACTAAAGGGACAGATAACAAAAGGAAACTTCTTCCCATTTAGTAGATGTTTAACAATGCTGTGGACTGTGGCTTCTACAAGCAGCTGGATTGGTTCATCCTCCGAGATCAGTCAAAAATGTGGAAGCAGATCAAAGCAACTTCTGTGACACTTTTCTCTTAGAGCACATGGGAAATAAGGAAGTCCCTAATTCCCAACAGCAATTTCAAAGATCAAAGCTGATGCGTATAGATGAGCTAACTGATGAACTGTTAGCGGATGGAGAAAGTAGAGAGGAAAGAAAAATCTTTGTATTTAACTTCCTAAGACAGCAGAGGTGGAGGTCTAATTTCATATGCATAGAATTTCATGTCCTTTTTATAGATAAAGAAAAGTAGGCCAGGCACAGATAATAGTAGCCAGTGTTGGTCTCAGTTATTCAGTTGTAGGGAACGATATATCTTTCCAATCTTATTACTTTGAATTGTATCCTCCTTCAATATACTCAGTCCTAGCTGACCCGGCCACGCGTTGCTGTGGCTCAGTTTGGGGCTGTTTGAAGTGCCTGGAGCGGAAATGCAATCTCTCCCCAAATCCAGGCACTCTCTCTCTCCTCTCACTCTCTCTCTCTCTTCTCACTCTCTCTCTCTCTCTCCCCTCTCTCCCCCCCTCTCCCCCTCTCCCTGCCTCTCCCCTCTCACTCTCTCTCCCCCCCGCTCGCTCTCTCCCCCCCCGCTCTCTCTCTCTCCCCCCTCCCCCGTCTAA
>JANHFO010005563.1:19852-39761 GCA_032468095.1 Pareas carinatus
ATTGTATTCATGATTAAGATCACGGTTTGTCGATTGCAGCTACTATGAACATGACATGATGAATGTACTTTATGATTGTGATTGTATTCATGATTAAGATCACGGTTTGTCGATTGCAGCTACTATGAACATGACATGATGAATGTACTTTATGATTGTGATTGTATTCATGATTAAGATCACGGTTTGTCGATTGCAGCTACTATGAACATGACATGATGAATGTACTTTATGATTATGAATGTATCTTATGATTGTAATCACAGTTTGTTTATTGTATGTATTATAGGTATAGAGCATGTACACCGGAGACATATTCCTTGTGTGTCCAGGCCCACTTGACAAAATAAATTCTGATTCTGATTCTGATTGTATAGATGTTCTGTGATTATACTTTTCTAATTCATGTATCCCTTACTAATTTTGGATGTCTGCAATTTCTTGCTCCCTCATCTAACTCCAAGCTCAGTTCAGGAAACAGAAAGTGAGACCTGCTTTCTCTGTTCTTCTAGAAAACTGGAGTACTTGAGAATATAAACACGATACAAGCCACATGTACTATGTTCCCACCCAAGTGGACTGAAACCACATCAAGGTTTGATAAAGAGTGTGGAGAGCAATGCTTTGCCTCACATCCCAACAAAATATAGGCTCCTGAGGGAATGAGGGATGTGAAAGACTCATTCTACCATTTTCCAGCTCTAAGTTTGAAGGAAAGTTTCATATTTATTATATTC
This sequence comes from Pareas carinatus, assembly GCA_032468095.1. NCBI lineage: Eukaryota > Metazoa > Chordata > Lepidosauria > Squamata > Pareidae > Pareas > Pareas carinatus. The sequence continues at coordinate 20,590 of JANHFO010005563.1, forward strand.
TTGGGGTAAGCATTATGAATAACACCAGATTTCTGATTAAGATCATTTTTACTGAAGACCAAAGTGTCTAATAGTGGATTGATTTAATAAGATAATAGGCAGAGGTCTTCACCACCACTCAAAAGCTGTAACTGGTCTCTTAATCCCATGAACAATCTACACTCTTAGAAAGCATAGAAATATTCACCTCTTTTTCAATTCCTGGCCAATGACAGATCATCTGGCACAAAAATATTTCAACATACAGTAGGGTAATTATCAATAGAGGAATTCATTACCATACTTGTGGTATACATCAGGATTTGATTTGATTTGTGGAAGAAGATACCCATTGCAAATGGGTAATTTCTTTGGACCAAACTCATATTAATTCCAATCTAGAGGGGAAATCATTTGTCTGGGAACAGAAACCAAATTGGCCTAGTCTGAAAGGGAAAATTTCATCTCTTGTTATAGAGACCCTTGCTACTGTCACAGTCAATATTCCAGTAGACCAGCCGTGCTGACTCTCACACCTTTTCCATGTGCTGAATAACCACTGTCGTAGAGAAGAGGGGGATCACCTTATTTTCCAATGCCCCTGAGGACAGGAGAAGCAGCAAGGGGTGGAAGTTCATTAAAGAGAATGTCAAAACCTTTCTGCAATCTCTCGTGAATCAAAAAACCAAGTCCAGAGGACAGAACAGTGTTATTTATTTGATTCTTTACAGCTATCAGTAAGAGTCGATCACACGCTGAGGTGTTCAATGACAAGAATGGGGATTCTTGGGAGATCACACAAAGTTCAGCAGACTTCTCCTCAGGTCCTGCCTATTGGCTCAGTCATCTCCCAGGTAACTATCTGGTCACCACCGCTTTCAGTCACATAGGTAAGCATTTGATAAGCATTTCTAAAACATGAATACATTCTCATCTGGTTCATAATCCCAGCCCCCCACCTCCAGACTATAGCAAATTCCTACTTAAAGGGACCGGTTCCACTTCTAATCTAAACAGTAAAAAGGAAGAATTTGACAGAGAAGTCCAATCTGGAACTAAGGAAAAAATTTCCTGACCATAAAAACCATTAATCATTGGAAGAGATTGTCTCCAGGAGTTGTGAGGCGAGGTCAACACTAGAAGTCTTCAAGAAAAGATTGGACAGCCATTTGTTCAGGATGGAATAAGGTCTGATGCCTTGACCTGGGGTTTGAACTAGAAGACTTCCAAGGTCTCTTCCAGGCCTATGATTCTATGATTCTTCTGACAGACAATGGATACGTGGGATTTGTTAACAGATTCTGAGAGCTTTGTGGAAGCAAGACTGGCACAGATTTAGCATCTAGACTCAACCATCTCAGGATTAAGCAGAAGACAAAATGTTTATCATCTTCTCACTAGGAAAAATCTGATTAATGTCTGTTATGGCTTTGCGAGGACATGTATTCCAATAAATATCCATTCTGTAAAAGAACAAGATAAGTACTGTACTGTCCCTAAAATTATAAATGATTAAGCATCTCTGGAGTCTAGTGATAATTCTGAATATGATAACTAAAACATTTCAGATGTCAAATATCAAATATGTCTTAGATATGATCCGTATTTCATTTTTCTTCAGGTGGCATAATTGTCAGGCGCAGTTATCATCATTCAAGACATGTGCATGGAAAGGTAACAAGGGATCATACCATCCTAAAGTGCGTTACCATTACTGCTGACTGTACAAATTGACTCTCCTCAACTGAAATGTATTGGCTGCAGTCCACTGAACATTTCCCATGATTTATTTTTCCATTTTGGAACCAGCTACGGAGGCCTTTTCCACTAGCAACAACAACAAAAATATCCCTCAAACAAAATAATGCTCAGTTAGGCCCATCCTTAAAGCCAGTTTTGTTTTCCATTTCAACTATAATGTCAGTCACAAAAGAGAATTTATTTTGCATCAGTCCCTGAAATTCTTTACAGGTAGCCCTTATTTAGTGACCACACTTGGAACCAACAACTCAATTGTTAAAGAAAGCTGTTTCAGAGTACAATCACGATGTGCTTGTCATCTTATTTCAGCTTTCCTCTGTTTTCTAGACCCGCGAAGGCCTTAAATGCAAGAACTGATTGTAAATTTACATTTTTCTCACTTTTGTAACTGCAAACAGTCACGAAAATGAAGACTACCTGTATTTCTGTTTAGCAAAACTGAATCAAAATACCACTGCGATTGCAACTAACCTGTATCTTAAAAAGGAGGTTAATTCACAATCATTATTTATTAGAAAGATTCAACCCACAAATTCCACTACAGTATTTGAAAAGCTACTACAGTTAGATCTCAGTTTACAATCACAATTGAGCCCAAAATTTCTGTTAAGTGAAACATTTGTTAAGTGAGTTTTGACCCACTTTACAACCTTTCTTGCCAAAGTTGTTAAATGAATCACTGCAGTTGATAATTTAGTTACCTGGTTGACAAGTGGCTTCCCTATTGACTTTGTTCGTGAGAAGGTCGCAAAAGGTGGTCACATGATCTCGGGACAAAACAATGGTCATAAATATGAACCAGTTGCCAAGCATCTGAATTTTGATCACACGATCATGGAGATGTTGCAAAGGTCATAACTGTGAAAAACAGCTGTATGTCACATTTTTCAGTGCCATCGCAACTTTGAATGGTCACTAAACAAATTGTTATAAGTCGAGGACGACCTGCATTGCATGGAACAGTTTAGCTCAAATACAGTTAGACTATAAAGAAGTAATGCTATAACAATAAAACAAGAGAATAAAATATCTAGAGCAACATTTGAACAAATAGATCCCTACTGGTAGTTGGACATGTTGAGGTTTATACACCTTTAAAAACCACCATGCATTTATTACACATTCATTATTCTATCCTTATACACACAGGTCAGCATTTATTTATAATTTCATGAAAGAGGACTGATCCAGTACACCTAAATTGCAACTATTGATTGGGAAAGCAATTAATATACCAAATCCATTATGCCATTTTCTGCCTCAGCCTGACAAATAATAAAATCCTGCTAGTACATCTGCTTATTCAGAAAATGATTATTTACACCTCTTGTAGACATCTGAGTACAAGAAAATTACAAGCAGAATCAATGCAGTAGAAGCCATCCTTAATTTCCCACAATGCCTCTGAGACATAAAAGGGCCTTCTAAAAACATTCTGGGGAAAATAAGATGAGGATAGCAATAGCAGGTTTTTTTTAGTATTTTTATTATTAGCATCAGGCTCTAAAAGTATATGCGTGTATGAACACATAAAAGTACTGATATTGATGTAAGTACGTACAAATATGGGCCCCTCACTTTTCATTGGCATCCTCATAAACCAGCATTTCTCAACCTTGACCAATTTAAGTTGCGTGGACTTCAACTCCCAGAATTCCCTAGCCAGCATACTGCAGATTCTAGAATTCCACACATCTTAAAGTTGCTAGCTTTGAGGAACACCGTCCTAGACTCCGTGACCATCTTATGTGTCTCCTAGGCAGAATTTGTATTTCATTTTTTAGTTTTTAATAAAACAACTTCTTTGCTAACTTTAGAACTCAGCTTTATTACAGAACTTAAGGCTATGATGGATTATTGTGATTATTGTTAGTACAATCGTATTTATTGTTAACTTGTACTGCATGGTTTGTTAATATTGGTGCGACACCAAAAGATGAAACAGATCCTGGTGATTTTGTTTGCATTTTATGAGCTTAGCTATTTTTGACGCACCAATAAAGCTTATAACCCAATGTGCTAGTAAGATAGAAAGGCATGCAAGCATTCAGAAAATTGCTACCTTGGCTGGCTGATATGGCCTTCTATTAACATCGTTGGAAGGCATATTTTGCAATATTCTAACCATCAGAATGCTTCTGTTCTGGTGGTCAAGTGAAGTTGACCACTACATAGTACCATTTTCCTGTTTGTGGTGCAGTGAAATTCTTAAGAGAGAAATAACAAGGCTGGACGATCTGCTTGCAACACTTTAAAAATCAATCTTCTCGCTCAAGATCAAACAATTATGACGGGAGAGACAGCCTTCTGATCCCAGCAAAAGATAAAACTACTTTAAAGTGTGATAGGCTTTATATTTACAAGCCTGCATTTATTTATTTGAAGAATTTGTATGGCTGCCTATCTCATATCATGGTCCTAGGCGGCTCACAACAGCCAGTAAAAAACAAGAATAAAAACAAAAGCTTTTCACCAGGGACTAGACCAACAATGCTATTAAATGCCTCCTGACTCAACACGCATCCTACCCCCATGCTGGGATGGCTTCAAGTCTTCATAGAACATAGAATCCATTCATTGGCCAAATGTGTCTGGACCCACAAGGAACTTGTCTTCGGTGTACATGCTCAATACTTACATACAGGCTACAATTGACAAACTGTGGTTACAATCATAAGGCTATGGACTTCCAGAAGGCTAAAACCATTTGAAACATGGCGTGAGAGGCTATTCTGAAGAATGGGGCAGCTACAGTGAAGGTGTACCTCCAAGGTCCCATCAGATGTGGGAGGGGACTGGAATCACCCATCTATATAACAGAATAGCAGAGCTGAAGGGACCTTGGAGGTCATCTAGTCCAACCCAGCCAGGATGGTGCAGTGGTTAAAAGCAGCACTGCAGGCTATTTCTGCCGACTGCCACCTGCCATAAGCCATCAAAAGTTCAGCAGTTCGATTCTCACTGGCTCAGGGTTAACTCAGCTTTCCATCCTTCCGAGGTCGGTAAAATGAGAACTTGTTGGGGGCGCAATATGCTGACTGTGCAAACCGCTTACAGAGTGCTGTAAAGCACTGTGAAGCGGTATATAAGTCTAAATAATAAATAAATAAACCCCTGCTAAAGCAGAAAACGCCATACCATTTCAGTCAAATGGCTGTCCAATCTCTTCTTAAAACACTCCAGTGTTGGAACACCCACGAAGTCTGCAGACAAGCCGTTCCAATGATTAATTGTTCTAACCGTCAGGAAATTTCTCCTCAGTTCTAGGTTGCTTCTCTCCTTGATTAGTTTCCATCTGTGGCTTCTTGTCCTGCCTTCAGGTGCTTTGGAGAATAGCTTTATTCCCTCTTCTTTGTGGCAGCCCCTGAGATATTGGAAGTCTGCTATCATGTCACCCCTAGTCCTTCTTTACATTAAACTGGACATACCCAGTTCCAGCAATTGTGTTTTAGCCTCCAGTCCCCTAATCAACTTTGTTGCTCTTCTTTGCACTCTTTATGACCCCACTATGTGACTTACTTGAGTTCCTCAACTTTTCCGGCTTTGTGGACCGGAAAAGGTGGGGGGAGAGAGGGGATGATTCTGCACAAGTGGCCAGCAAGTGTTTCCACTGCTCACACAAATGGAATGCACATACACAGACTCGCCTGCTGCTCACACAGGTGGGGGTATGTGTGCACACACACTCACCCACCATTCCTACATCCTGGTTGCAAACAGCTCACGGCCCACCAGTGGGCTGCGGCACCGAGGTTGGAGACCCCTGACCTAGTGGGATGGGTAGATACCATGGGGAGAGAGAGTCCCACTAATAACCTCAATCTCTGTTGTGAGAGAAGCTAGCAAGGATGTTAAAATCATTGCTTTTCTCTTATTAAAGGAGGATAATAGGATTTCCAATAATATGATTATATTCTGCATAAAGTGCACAATAAGGCAACAACAGTGCTTTTGTTTGTCATAGAATGCACCGGAACACAATTCCGGCACCTTTTTTTTTGCCGTAAATACAATAAATTAAATGTATGTTAAGAACTGAATATATAATTTTTAAATAAAAGATTAACAAGATGTGAGTTCCACTACCTTTTTTCCTTACCCCCCAAAAAAGCACTGGCCAACAGTATCTGAGCTGAATATGATACTGCAAAATAACTGGGTGTTTTAGCAGTCAACTGCTACAAGTCGCTTTAATTTTATATAACTTTACGCTAAAGATACTTTTTGTCCCCCTTTATGCTACTTCCTGATCTAACAAACAACAAAAATGTATCATGATTGTTTTGGTTAATAACACAGTTGTTCCCAGTCAGGATACAGATAGACCTCTACTTGCAACCATTTATTTAGCGACCGTTTAAAGTTTTAATGGCACTGAAAAAAAGTGAGTTACAACTGGGTTTCCCTCCCCTCATTTATGACTGTTGCAGCAATCCCATGGTCACATGATCAAAATTTAGACGCTTGGCAACTGGCATGTATTAATGACAACTTGCAGTGTCCCAGGGTCATGTGATCACCTGTCTTGCTTAGCAGAAATATTGGGCTCCATTGTGGTCATAAGTCAAGGACTATCTACAGTACATTGTGGCAAAAAGGTTGCCGAGAGATGCCACAAAAGTTTTACCTTAAATTAAACTCTTCTAACTAGATCTTATCTGTCATTGCTGGAGAACCTCCCAGAGTTTCCAAAAGAAGAGAAAGTCTTCCACCTGGAGAGGGAATGTTCATCCAGCATCTCCCCTCAGAAAGATCCTGCCTAAAGCAAGAAGGTGTGTATTCCCCGTCTAGAACACAGCTGTAAACTTTGTGAATGCCAGATGGCATTATAAACATAGCCACTGAAAACTATGACTAGTGCTGAGAAACTCTTTTATTGAAGCAACATAAAACCAATCCCATCTCAGTCTCGCAGTGCAGGGGGAGTTAGTGAACATATGCGACACAAATTGTTATTACGGCATATGGAAGGGACTGCCGCTAAATTTTGGATGTAAGCGAAGAATGAATACCCTCAGTTTATTTTTAAAAAAGGAGGAACTGACAATCCTCATGCAGTTTTCACTGTCTTACCTATATAGGCAAGCAAGGATGGTATGAGCGTAACTATTGCAAAAAGGGAGAATTGGTCCCATGTTGTGGGATGTTGTGATATAAGAATGCCTTTCTACAGTTATTCTGCTCGTACACAAGGATAGTTATAAGAAATGCACATTTGGAAGATTGGGATTAAAACCGGTGGTGGGAATATCAACAACCTCTGGTTGAAAAAAGCAAGGTGGATCTGGAGTGGCTGATCTCGACATACAAAGATGAAATTGAAAAATTTGGAGTGCACCTTAACATCAAAATAACTAAGATAATGACCACTGCAGAGAACACAGAGGTCATGGTGCAGATCAACAATGAGACCATCGAAACAGTAAAGGACTTTATCTTTCCTGGGCTCTAAAGTTGACCAAAGTGATGACTGCCGCCCTAAGATCAGAAAGTGTATAGCACTTGGAAGAACTGCAATGTCTAACATGAATAACATATTAAAGACATCAGCTTCACAATCAAATGCAGATTAGTTAACACAATACTTTTTCCAATTGCCACTTATGGTTAAGAAAGGTGGACTCTGAAAAAGGCAGATAGGAGATGGCCTTTGAACTGTGATGCTTTTACGAATCCCATGGACTGCAATATAACAAAGAAGCTCTACAGTAGATTGAACCACACCAAAAATTTGAAAGCCAAGATTGTCATACTTTGGACATGTCATGAGCGCATGGCATGACTCAAAAGATCAAGCATGCTGGGAGTGATCAGCAGAAAAAGGAGGAGTGACTGCCCTAATACCAGGCTGGACACTCTAAAGGATGACTGCGGGATGTCTATGGCAGATCTGAAGGAGGCGGTGAGAGACCGAGGGGCAGGGAGAGTGTTGATCCATTGACAATGATGGCTATTTCTATATAACATCAACATCTGGAACACATTTACTTACTTCCATTTTCCATCTAGAACATGCCACAAAATCCATTGTCAAAGTCTACAGTCAGTGTCTCTGAAGCACTAAGTCAAGGCTTAACTGCTATTAACTGAATAACTCATAGCTGGCTGAAGTGACTCAAAACACAGGCAAGCCAAAATAAAGCACATTATGGCTTAACAAAATGCATGTATGACATCAGTGAGAGCATTTGCATGATATGCTCAGTCACATTTGACGTTAAGGCCTAAGAGAAAATATTTATTTATTCATTCATAATATTTATCTGGCTTTTCAACTTAAAACAGTTTGACTCTGGTCAATGTACAGGGAAAACATTCACAACAAATGCAATATAAAGAGAATGAAATCCAACTAAAGACAATAAAACGCAACTAAAACAGTAAAATTGTAACCAGATGAAAATACATTGTAACTCATCCAGATGGGTCTCCACTCAACCTGATCCAAAGGCCTGGGGAAAGAGCCACAATGACCGGTGCCATTATGTTCTGAACCAACTGAAGGTTCTGGATGGTCTTCAAGGGCAGCTTCATGTAGAATGCATTCCAATACAGGTAGTCCTTGGTTAACTATAGCAACTGGGAATGGAATTACCTGAAGTATTGGCTTCTCCCAGTAGTTTCTACCTGTCCAGTTCAGTCCTGCAGGTTGGGTGTCCTATGGATTTCATCAGCTAAGGAATGTTGGATAGCAGGGACTATAAGACATGGCTCCTCCGTTGTAGTTCCTGCCTAACGGAACATTCTCTCCTGAGACTAGCATGACGCAACCTTGTTGGCCTTTCAAGACCTTGGAAACTTTGATTTGTATCCAAGCTTGGGGCTGGGTGTAGGAAGGGCCCCTTTTCCCAGCTATATTGACAGCTATGATGACATTTTTTTCATGGCTGTCATATACAGTATATTAAATTTTGTACTATACTATAACTGCATTTAATTATTTTATGATTGTTCCCCTCCCAGAGTCACTTGTTTGAGATGAGTGTCTATTTCTTATTGATGCTGTTGTTCAGTCACTAAGTCATGTCGAACTTGTGACCCCCACGAACAACAGCATGTGAGGCCCTCCTGTCCTCCACTGTCTCGTTGTGTCTGCCCAACTCATGCCTGCTGTGTTAATGACACTATTCTAACCAAGGGTGCCTATAGAAATTGAATTAATAAATAAATGTCCATCACTAAGTGATGAGGTCATACAGGCAGCATCATGTCATTACACTGCTTAGTGATGGCAATCCTGACTGTCCCAGTTGCCATTGTTAACCAAATCCCACCTGGTCATTAGTTGAAGAGTCCTCCCAATTCAAGCTACTCATCATGGCTTAGTCCCTTCCAGCCCCAAGGCTCAGTAATCTACGGATCTGCCTCGTCTTCAACTCACACCAGTTATCTCCCCATCTCTACCGTTTAGGCTGACCTACACTTCACTGGCTGTGCTGCCCTGTTGACTCTGTTACCCATAGCTGATCTTTCAATCAATCAAGCAAGCAAGCAATCAAAATAGAGTTAGAAGGGACCTTGGAGGTCTTTTAGTGCAATCCTCTGCTCAAGCAGGAAACCCTATGCCAGTGATGGCTACCCTTTTAGACACCGAGTGCCCGGACGAGTCATGACTAATGAGTCACGACTCGTGACGTCATTGCCTGGCGCCACTACTCTCTTTCTGGCACCGCTAATCCTTTCTGAGCATGCTCAGCTCTGGGGTGATGCTGGGGCGACTTGGTTCCCATGCCAGGCAACACAGAGAGGGCTCTGTGTTCCCACTGCAGCCCACGTGCCATGGGTTCACCATCACTGCCCTATACCATATCAGACAAGTTGCTTTTCAGTCTTTTCTTAAAAACCTGGAAAAAGTTAAAATTTTGTCTGATGGATAAAGCTATAACTGAAGTTTAACAAGTTCAATGTTATGAAACAGCCTAACTTTCAAAATTTTGGTACAATTGCCAAAGTTGCAGTGCTTTTTTTAAGGGTATTCTGCTGAGGTATTCCACACATTTTGTATCATCTCCAGTTAATATCTTTATCAATGGATCCAGGCAGATATAGATGGGTAACAAAAATGACAGTCTTTCTTCTGTGGTAGGTATAGTAGATAGATGATGAACATACATTTAACATTCAATCATTGCCTTCGAGTCAGCGCTGATTCCTGAAATTGCAGTTTCCTTGGCAAGATTTAACTTTACACATCATTAAGCGTTTCTCTGACAGTCAGGACACACGTTGCTTATACAAATACAGCAATGTTTACTCCACATTATCTATTTATTTCCCATGCTAATTTTATATTCCTATCGAATATGCTCCAGAAACATATCAGACAATATGCATCACACACACCAGAGTCCTGGGAATGAAGGCAAAAGAGGATCTTGCACTGGGTGTAATGAGAAGGCAAATTTTGGGGAAATCTTACAGGTACATAAGATGCAGAAGAGTTACAAAGGAAGGACTTGAAAACAACAACATGTAAACAGAGAGCAGGAATAGAACCCCGGAAAAGGAAGAAACCGACTTTGTACCATATCACAGAACACACAAAAATAGAATATTAGGGGTTAGTTGCTTCTAAAACGAGAATACTAGCAGTCCTCGACGTACAACAGTTTGTTTAGTGACTGTTCAAAGTTACAATGGCACTGAAAAAAGTGACTTATGACCATATTATCACACTTACGACCTTTGTAGCAGCCCCGTGGTCACATGATCAAAACTCAGATGCTGGTTAACTGGTTCATACTTATGACAGTTGCAGCATCCCAGGATCCCGTGATCCATCCCCTTTTGCAACCTTCTGACAAGCAAAGTCAATGGGGAAGTCGGATTCCCTTAACAACCGGGATTACTAACTTATCAACTCTGGCGATTCACTTAACAGTTGCGACAAGGTCGGTCGTAAAAATGGGGCAAAACTCACTCGACAAACGTCTCACTTAATAGCAATAATGTTGGGCTCCAATGGGTTCGTAAGCCGAGGACTCCCTGTAGATGGAGAAGGGAGCTTTCCGCGCGCTGGGGTTAGGCAAGAAGAGCCCGTCGCCCCGCTTGGTCCTCCTCCTCCTCCTCCTGCCGTTGGGCTTTGCGGAGTTGACTTTCAACCCGGCTGGAGACTCGGTCCCGCTCCCGTTTGTCTCTCTCCGCGCGACGCCCGAGAGACGTAAACCCGCCCGTCATTAGGAATCCCCCCCCCTCCAGCCTTACCTGTAGAGTCTCCCACCGGGGTATGGGGGGGATCGTGGGCACCTCCCGTCCCGGGGCTCCGGAGAGAGCGAGACCAACGCCGGGCCGCGGGGGAAGACAGCCAGGAAACGTTACGCCCAACCGGGTAAGGCGAAATGAGGAGCCCAGCCCTCGACTCCGCCCTCTCTGGGCCAGGCCCGCCTCCTCCTCCTCCTGCTGTCATGTAACGCAGCGTGCCTACGTCACGGGAGCGCTTTCCCCGCCTCCTGGCCGGGTTTCCCTTTTTCCTTCAGAGGGTGCGGGGGCGTGGCTTCTGGTGCTAGACTCGCGTTGAGGAAGGTCGCCGTAAGGAATAGGCTCAGGCTTCCAAAGCGATCAAAGGATCCTAGGGATTTAATTCTGGAAGTTCCAAAGCTGAGACCCATTTTGGAGAGAGGGTTGCCATGAGAAGAAATAGCGAGCAAGCAAATCCTGTTATTGGGATAATCTCTGGATTATTTCAACAAGCCTCTCCGGCACAGCTTGTCTGAATGTACCGTCCCGCACAACGTGTAAAGTTCTATGCAGCAAACCTCGATGACGTCGCCACGCGAATGCTGCTGTTACTTCCAGATGTTGCATCCTCGTCTTGACAGTCGATGCAAATGGGGGCATCTGAGCGATGATGTCACCATGCCTGCTTTGTCATCCTTCTGCAGATGTCAGTCATTCGCCCTGATTAGCATCATCGAGGCAGTGGGCATGAATTTGGGGCAGACTCAGGGTGACAGTGGAGGACAAGTGGAGGCTTAGCATGACAGACACACACACGCTCCTCCTTTGTCTCCCTGAGTGCATGGGATCATCAAAAGTTGGACACAATTTGGAAACTGAACAACAACAATTATCCACTCAGATGAGTGAAACCATAAGGACCAGTCAGATCAAGACTATAATATAGTCACTTAGCAGAAATCCAATAGAATAAATAAAACCTAATAAATCGTTCAACAGTGTTTTTACATATAAGCATTGTGGCCTGCGTAGATGGTCATTCTGACTTGCCATGGTGACCTTCTCATGACACATTTTGTGTCACTAAAGAGCCAAATTTGACTCTGGAGATGATGATTTTAGGATTTCTGACAGCCAGCACCAAAGCGGTTTGCATAAAATTATTTAGTACAAACAGGGAAATGTTTCAGTTATGATGGAGTAGCTGTAGCTTAAATAGAAATAAAAGAGAAAATAATATAGTGCCTGGACTCAGTCATGCCAATCTACATGGGCATTCTAATACTGTTGATTTTTGTTTAAAATGAGCCCTCTAAGACAATGGTTGCAAACCTGCGGGCCCCGGCCCACTGGTGAACTGCCAGAAGATCTGTGTGGGCTGCAAGGGGTCAGCTCGGGCGGCAGGAGTGCCAGAAGTTCGGCCAGCACAGCACTCAAAGATCGACCAACGTGGTGTTCGGAGGCCAGAGATCGATCCATGGGGTGCTTGGAGGCCTGGAGATCAGCCCGTGGGGAGCCCGGATGCCTAAAATGCATCGTGTGGGCCAATCTATAGGTCTCTGGGCACCCCGCGGATCGATCTCTGGGCACCCACAGGCCGAATTATAGACCTCCTGGCATCCCGCGGGTGTCCAGAGATCGATCCATGGAGCGCCCGGAGGCCTGGAGATGGACCCGCAAGACGCATGAACGCCTGTAATTCAGCCCGCGGGTGCCTTGGGATCTGCCCTCGGGGCGCTCGGAGGCCTATAATTTGGCTGCGGGCTGATTTCTAGGCCTCCAGGCGACTCGTGGGTGCCCAGAGATCGACCTGCAGGGCACCTGGAGGCCTGTAATTTGGCCCGCGGTGCCTGGAGATGGACCTGCGGGGTGCCTGAAGGCCTAGAGATGGACCCGCGCGTGCCTGGAGGCCTGTAATTCAGCCCACAGGTGCTAAGAGATTGACCTGCAGCGCGCCTGGAGGCCTGTAATTCTGCCCATGGGTGCCCAGAGATCGATCCGCGGGCACCTGGAGGCCTGTAATTCGACTCATGGGTGCCTGGAGATCAATCCGCGGGGCACTTGGAGCCCTGTAATTTGACCCATGGTTGCCTGGATATGAACCTGCGGGGCGCCTGTAGGCCTGCAGATGAACCCGCGCAGCAGGGGCGCCCAGAGGTCAACCAAGCTGGCGAGCAAGTGAAAAGGAGGGAGTGGAGCACCAGAGCGGTATGTCTTTCTGTGTGTGTGTCTGTCCCTCTCTGTCTCATTCTCTCTCTCTGTGTGTGTGTGTGTGTGTGTGTCATTCTGTCTCTCTTTGTCTCTCTTTCTCTCTCTCTCTCTCTATCTATCTATCTATCTGTCTCTACTCTCTCTCATTCTCTCTTTCTCTCCCTCTCTCTCTTGATCTCTGTTATAATTTATGTTATAATTAAATAAGCTTTTCAAATTTTGTTATATTAAATAGGTGCCTTTTATATTAATAAAATGGAAGTTCTCTGATCATTATTTTACAAATGTCTGTACCTTTTAAAAAAATTCATATTAGTGGGCCTCGAGATTTCAAATTGTGAATTTGGTGGTCCCCGAGATCAAAAAGGTTGGCGACCACTGCTCTAAGATACCTGGAGCGAGATTAAAACACACCCTGGAAAAGACACATCTATAAGTTGAATAAGTGAAAGAATGCAACAAGCCTTCTTGTTAGGAGTGCCAGGTTCAAATTCTAAAAACTGTTTATAAACCTAACTTCAGGAAAATACAAACGAGCTCATCCTCTCCCTAATTCAGAGCATCATAAATGAAGCCCACGAAACTTATGGATGGGTTTTACGCTTTCTGCTCTTGGTTCAATCAATTGGTTGAGTAGGATTACTCATTTATTGATGGTATCAGGCACTATTCCTTTGATAGTAATTATACCTCTAGCAATTACTTTGTTATCATGACTGGTTGAAAAAGCCAGTATTTTGTCCATCAGTCTTCTACTGAAACACAGACAGAGGTTGTCTTGTCTTTTCACTTGGAAATTCAGGCACAGTATTTAATTTACTTTATTTTGCTAAATGCTCTACTTCACACTTACATCTGGTCCCAATTACACTAAAATGTCCTCTCATAAAAGCATTGTTCAAGATTTGGACAACTGTGAATGTTTTGATCCAAAATCTACTTATTTGGGAGAATTAAAAGAAACATAGCCAGATCTTACTTTAAACTCATAGGCTTATTATTGCAAAAAAAAGCTAAGGCCAGACTTGTGACTGATTTCATTATTCAAGTATTTTGAGAGGAAAAGAAAGAACATTTTGAGTTTATAATTCCTTTGTCCCATATTCCATATACATAGGTTCCTGTTTATATATATATCTTATTGGTATCTATTAAAACAAAAGGAAATGTTTGTGCATTGAATAATAATGATAACTTTTAAATGGTATTATAAACAGATTTATCTCCAGTCCCAGATTTGAATTCCATAACTAATAAATCAGGTAGTTAGGTTTTGTTTTTTTGTTTCAGTAATAATTTAAAACTCCAATTGTTAGTATCTTGTTTTAAGGTTGTGTTCTATCAATATGATTATATTGTTTGAATACTTTTGTTATAAATTTTGCAAGTTGCAGAAAAGTGAGATGTAAATAGATTAACAATGTAAGTGCATTCTTAGAAACCGATAAAATATTTGGCATAAAGCATACACTAAAAAGAGCAAACTGAAAATAAAATGGAAGCTCTATGTTCATAGCAAAGTTTTTCTTCCAATGTGCCATCTGCAGATAACTGAACCAAACATTATTAATAGGCATGAGTATTCTATCACTTGTTTCCTACCGGAACATGTAATGAACAATGTGTTCATTACCTCACACATATATATACTTGTTCTTGTTTATAAAATGCATAATAAAAGCATAAAGACTTACAAACATGAAATTCATTTAGAAATAATCAAGAAAATGAAAGAAAACAGGCTTGCTTTAATGTTTAGGTTATTACCGTACCTATTGTTAAAAACATCAGAAAAATGTGAAAAATATGATAACACTTGTTTGCTATTTCATAGTGTGCTTCTTCTTCTTCTTCTTCTTCTTCTTTTCTCCTTCTCCTTCTCCTTCTCCTCCTCCTCCTCCTCCTCCTGATGCTTGGAATGACAATGTGAAAAAGGCTATTTTGTTGAAAATCATATTTATGGTTCACTGCATAATTTGGGAGCCTCACTGATCAAGAGAGAGATTTTGTCAAGAAACCAGGAGCCAAGACGGTTCAAATGAATACAGATTTACTACATGCTAACACTCTCTACAAGAATCTGACTATTAAACTTTGACTAATGATCAAAGCAAAGCAAATTGGTGATAGAAAGGATTAAATGGAATTCAAGATGGGCTAGACTTAGATTTCTTGTGAGTGCAGAGGGACTCAAGACCGATGACACGCTTGACATGCTCCCTCAGGCTCAGTCTGGTCATTGTTAACATTATCATTGGATACTGAATTGTTATTACGAAAATCTGTAGAACACTGCCTGGGTTCATAATCATCTAAGTGATAGTTTCCTTAACTATCATTTATTGAATAAATCAAAATGTGTTGGGTTCACACAGCATTGACTGACTGAGTGTTATCAAGTAGGAATCACTTGACAACCACATAATATTCAGCATAAATTGAGAGAAGGACGTTCAAGAGCCAGGATGGTGCAGTGGTTAAAAGCAGCACTGCAGGATATTTCTGCTGACTGCCATTAGCCATCAAGTTCAGCAGTTCGATTCTCACTGACTCAAGGTTGACTCAACCTTCCATCCTTCTGAGGTCGGTAAAACAAGGACCCAGATTGTTGGGGCAATAAGCTGACTGTGTAAACGGCTTAGAGAGTGCTGTAAAGCACTGTTTAGCAGTATATAAGTCTAAATAATAAATAAACAAACAAACATCAATAATACACATGGAAACAAAAAGGAAAAGAAAATCTAGTTCTCTCTAGTTTCCAGGTGGTCAGCCTCAGTTCTGCAAAGAATTTCCACATCTTGATGTTTTCAAAGGTCTTAGAACTCTTTGAAAAGGCAAGTAGGCTTGCTATATTTGGATATCTCAATACTTAATTTTGTTAGACAGAGCCGGGACAGGCAGACAGACAATAAGCAATTTTATTTTGCTCATTGATCAATAAAAATATATTCCACAGAATGAACAACACAAAACAAGCCCCATGCAAAAAGAACTACTGGCAACCATTTGTGGGTGAAGTGAAACTTATATATACTGTAATCTGGTAATATTTTGCTATTGTAGAGGCATACTTTTATCTTGATTGTGCAAATAAACATTATTACAATGTCCCAGAAATTTAAATAAAAGAGTAATCAACTGTTGACAGATGCCCCTGAAGAACCTGCCATGGAAAACATAAGCTAGTTTTGATAAGCATTATGTAATGCATCAGATCTATCTCTAAAACAAATTGACACCTCTGGCAGCCTTTTTTATTTGTTCCTGGCTGGGGCCTATTTTGCTTGTCATGATGCATTTTTCTTCTGTCGCCATACCTGAATGCTTTTGACCATGAAGCATTCAACTCTGCGGCAGAATTGTTACAGTACAATCTTAGTTTAAATATAAACAGTTCTCACTCTGATGCATATGGCTGGAATAGACCACCTGTCCCGCCTACTGGAAAAAAAATACAGGTGCAGATGGTTATAATAGAGGAGAGCTGAAAATAGCACCTTTCCCCAGCATCTATATCAAGAACCACATTAGTGGCTTCCTTAAAATTAGGATAGCAAGACTTTTAAAATAAAATTTTAGTTGGGAAATGGCAGAATGCAAATATTGCCAATTTTAACATTAACTTTTCAACATAGGATCGTTTTCTTCTTTATGAAGTCCAGTGTGGCTGTGATGTTGCAAAATTTACTTTTGCTTGCTGTCAGGCAAGCTTTCATGAAATTAGATGCAGAAGAATTTTCCAAATAGACCTGGATGACAGTATTTATTTAGTGATATAATATGAGATGATACATGAGTTGAAATAAGATGACATGACATGACGACATGATATGACATGACATGATATGATATGTGATATGATAAAAGTTGATGCAATCTTAACCTCTGGAACCATTCAACTTCTTAAAAAATTGGTTGAATATTTTCAGCTCTGCCCCTAGTCATGTTATATCAACAGTACATTTCTCTCCCATCTAGAGACCAAAAAGATCAAGTCTGATTATCTATCAAAGAGTGTTGCTTATGCTTTATATTACATACATAGACTATATCTTTGGGGTTTTCAAAACAGTGTTTAGTTTAATTTAGTTTAGTTTGGTTTGGTTTGGTTTGGTTTGGTTTGGTTTGGTTTGGTTTGGTTTAGCTTTAACTTTGACTTTGCCTTTGGCTTTGGCTTTGGCTTAGCTTATCTTAGCTTATCTTAGCTCAGCTTAGTAGTTTCCTGTATTTTACAGCATTGCAGTTTAATATTTGTTAATATAGTATAAATAGAGTAAGAGTAGGACTGCACATGGGATTCAGAGTAAATCTTTAAAAATTGGCATGAATGATATATAAGGTAACAAAAAGTTTGTGAAGATGTATACTAAATCTGGAATAAATTGAATTTTTGTGTCTATAAGGACTCGGGTTCTTTGAACATAGATTAATTGAATTGGAAGGGATGTCAGAGTTTGTCTAGTCCAGCCCCCTGCCCAAGATGGGAGTCCTTATACTTTATTGATGGGCATTTCAGATATGAAGAAGGTTCCTCATCCTGTCTGCCATAACAGTTTGCCTTTTAGAGATGTCTGCTATGTGGTAATTGCTCACGTAAAACTTTCCCTAATTTTCATGGCCAAGGACTCCACTTAACATGGGGTGGAGGGAATAAAAAATTGCAAAAGGATAAAGAGGGAACATACCTGGGGGAGGGAGTTTTGAAGAATTTCTTTACTGTCTTCAATATATAATATGCCTATTTCAAGACTTACTTTTGTCGGACTAACCATTTTTACAGAAAGGAATACGCTTTTGTGAAATGTAGCTCACTTCATCACAGGAATGGAATGGATCAACTGATTAAGATTTAAACAGGGAAAAGGCAGGAGAAGGAAGAAAGGGTGACTTTGCAGATGCAGGCTACTTGCTCATCCCTAACACATCTGGACACATGTGCAGATCGACCACTATTAAAAGAAGAACTACAAAGATGGGGTTCCCATGGTATGTAGGACCTGATCATACCAACCTATGGTTTGCTTAACCATGGCGGATTGAATTGACCACAATGGGATGACTTTGCACATCTTATTCTTACTTTCACATGTGGTGCTTTTTTTAACCACAGCATGATATTTATCCATCATCTGGACCCAGGGCGACTAACATCCATAGGTACATAAAAAAGAAACTAGTCATAATGATATTTTCAGTTTCTATAAACTCTCAAATGGCACCTGCATTAGTTTTGTATGTTCTTCTATAGTCTCATCACTCCTTTATTCTCACCTCAACTCTCATTTATTATGGTCTGGGCACTTCCTATCTATGCGGTCCTCACCTTACGACTACAACTGAGCCCAAAAATTTTGTTGCCAAGCAAGACAGTTGCTACACGAGTCCTATCCCATTTTACAACCATTTTTTGCCACAGATGTGAAGTGAATCATTGCAGTCATTCAGCAAATCTCACTTCCCCATTGACTTTGCTTGACAGAAGCCAGATAGGAAGGTTACAAATGGTGATCACATGACCCCAGTCAAGCGCAACTGTCATAAATGCGTGCCAGTTGCCAAGCACTTGAATTCTGATCACGTGACCACGAGGAGGCTGCAACAGTCGTGAGTGTCAAAAACGGTTATAAGTCACTTTTTTCAGTATCATTGTAACTTCAAACAGTCAGGAAATGAATGCATGTAAGTGGAAGGCTACCTGTATATGCTAGATCCTCCCTTTCTTTAGTTGCTATATGATCTAGTGCAGTGGTCGCCAACCTTTTGAACCTCAGGGACCACTGAATTCATCATTTTAAAGTGGACTCGCAGACCACTCATTTAATTTTTTTAAAAAAGATACATTTATAAAATAAAGATCAGGGAACTTCCATTTTATTGATATAAAAGGCACTTATTTGACAAAATTTGAAAAGCTTATTTAACAAAATTTGAAAAGATTTAATCATAACAAAATCTTCAAAAGTTGTTTAATTGTAGCCAAATTATTAAAGTTAGTTTAATTATTACAAAATAATTGAAGCTTCTTTAACTATTACACATTTTTA
>JANHFO010005563.1:55845-67119 GCA_032468095.1 Pareas carinatus
ACCCCATGCCTCACATGGCAGCAGAGCCGCCCGGCGAAGCAGCTTTGTCAGCTCAAAGTTTCTCCCTCCCGCCAGAGCTTGCTTCGCCGCCTGCCCCCGATTGTGCCTGCCGGGACTCCGACGTACTTCCAGGACTGTCCTTCTGGCCGGAGGAGGCACCTGGAAGAGTCCAGCACCCTCGCCGTTCTGTTTCCCCCTCCAGAGTCCCACCGCTTCAGGAGTGGAGAAGGCAGCCTGGGAAGGAGGGATGCTGAGCAGGAAGTGAGGAAGAAGAAAGCCACGGGAAGCCTGAATGCGCAAATCCATGAAATCAGCTTCCCTGCGCATGCGCACTGCTCATGGCAATAAATGTTAAATAATGAAATTTTCGGGCACCCCCTGCCTCCCCTGAGCTCAGGGTGATCCTCCCTTATCCAGGACTGCACTCACCTGCCCTGCTGCTCCTCGTCCTGCCATGACTCTGGCCACTACCGGCGAAACTGTTCGGAGATTAGAGTGCTCTCCACTTGCGCCGCTGCTACTCATTTTTCAACTGAAAAATTCAAAACAAAAGAACAGGCTGTGAAAGCCCTTCAATCAGGAGAAAGGTAACAAACAAATATTTTGTCCAATCACAACCCTCCACCCATTTGGAATTAAAAATTTAAAATAACTCGCGTAAAAATTAATATTTTGAAATATCCTTTCTTAGTCAGCGCCTAGATGGCAAGACAAAGGTATGTAGCAAATTTCATGTTTGTACCTTTTATAATTTTCAAGATCTGGTGATGAGTCAGTTAGTGAGTGAGTGGTATTTCGCATTTATATATATGTAGATATCGGGTATCTAATATATCGGATATCTAATGAAACTGCTTTATTTTCAGAAGCATTTGGGAGAGTTACCTGATGGGCAGTTCTGTGGAAGCCTTAGCTCCCTGTTGAAACAGGAAGGTGGCATCAGATTAAATTCCTCCTGAATGGTGTATCATGGCTTGCCAATCAGAGACCTCTGGGACTTCTGGGGACTTCAAGGAATGAAGTGAAGTGAGAGACACCTCGACTGCCACTGACATTAATCAAGGAATTATTCTGATTGGCCACAGGGAAGACCCCATACTGGGGCCTATACTGATAAGTGGTGAACCACTGCTATTTCCCCACTATTACTGCATTCGCATATTGCTGCCCAGCAGCTTTCTTTTAGTAACATAGCATCTAAATAGAGAGGTGGGAAGAAATCCTAAAGAGCTACTGTGAGGAATTTTGTAGAGATGTGGATGACAAAGTCACTCAGATTCTTTTGGAGTTGGGTGCTATGTGGGCAAGTTCAGAGGAAGTGCCAAGGCATTGTCTTATGAAGTTATCTGCAAAGAGTTTGATCCTTTGAATCCTGAGGAAGCGATCAGGGTTCTCTGCAACATCAGGTGGCCACTTGAATCTTGGTCTGGATTCTTGGTCTTGTTGGATTCTAAAAATTCCAAAGAGGTAAAGAAGAGCTGGTTTGGGACAGTGGTGAAGAGAGAGAGAGGAAGTGTTACCCCCGTCTTTAAATGAGTCGATAGTATGTTTCCTCTTCCAGCAGATGTGGCTAGATCCAGACAAATTGAACTACTGTCAACTTGTTTACAGCCTCCCTACTTTGAGGAAATTTGCAGAAGATGTTGGAAAGAACAAATAGAACCTTTTCAATTAGGCTTCAAGTCCAGGTTTGGCACAGAAGCAGCATTAATTATGCTTATTGGTGATCACTATCAGAACTGCAATAGGGATAATAGATCCCCCCCCTCTTGCTTAGCTTTGGATTGGGATATTGATTGTGTTATCCTTCTGAGCCATCTCCAAGAGTTAGGAATAAGGAGCACTGTTTTGTAGCAATTCTCCTTCCTGCTACTTGCCCCCCTTTCAGTTCAAGGAGGGAGAAATCGAGCTATAAGTCTCTTAACTGTGACAGGTGCTGTTGTGTTCAGCACTTCCCCTACTCCTATTTGACACCATGTGAAACTGTACTAGGAAATCATCGATCAGCAAGGGGATAGGTTTCATCACTATGGTATGATTCCCAAATGTATATCTTGGCCCTTGACCTTCAACCAAATGGTACTGTGAAACACGCTTCACATCTAAACAGTTGGTCAGATGCAAACAAGAGACTCAATTCCAGCAAGAGGCCGGCTTTGAAGTTGAGGGACTGATACTTCTAATAAGATTCCACCATTAGCATTGGATGCAGTTGGAAGGTCCTCTTGGAATCACAGCTGGAACAAGGGAAATTACTCATTATCATTCATGCCTTAATCATTTCTAAATTGGACATTGCAGTTGGTCTATGAGCTCTACTTGAAGAGCATTCCGAAGCTGCAGTGGTCCAGAATGCGATAGCTTGAATAGTTAAAGATGCGCCTCATAATATCCATATAGTACATGTTCTCCAAGAGCTGCAGTGGTTGCCATTTAGGTTCCAGATGCAGCTCAAAGTGCTGATTATTGCTTTTAAAGTCCTACATGGTTTAGGGCATGGGTATCTGCAGTATTGCCTTTCTAGAAATATTTATGGAATCATCAGTCCTCTCCGAGCATTTGTTTCATTATCTGACTAGGTAGCATCATCAGTGCTAGTGAGTGTGGGGTTTGCTACCTGTTTATATACAGGTTTTTGTCCTGTCATTGTTAGTGGGGAGGTATGGTTTTCTCATTGATAATTCTTTGATTGGAGTATTATTTTCTGCTTGATTGTTTGCCTGGTGCTAATTCCTGCTTATCTGGGTGTTGCTTGCTGGAGATGATGTGTTCTGGTCTTTCTTCCTTAGCTTTCTTATTGTCTCTTTTGAATAGTGATAAATGTTTATCTCTATGTAGTTATTAATAACTAGATGTCTATTGTTGGCAGGATAGCTGCATATATTCTTTGCTATTGGATCATTCATTCATCAAATTTATAGACTATCTGTCTTATAAAAAGTGATTATACAGCAAGACCATAAAATAATTAATGTATAAAACAACGATTATTAAAAATGAAAAATCACCAAAGTTCAGAGAACGTAGCAGGTTTTTAACAAAAATGGAACAATTCAGTATT
Source organism: Pareas carinatus (assembly GCA_032468095.1). Taxonomy (NCBI): domain Eukaryota; kingdom Metazoa; phylum Chordata; class Lepidosauria; order Squamata; family Pareidae; genus Pareas; species Pareas carinatus. The sequence continues at coordinate 58,907 of JANHFO010005563.1, forward strand.
TGACCACCCAATACGGTACAGTGGAGTCTATAGTGGAAGAGCCGCGATGGCTCAGTGGTTAGAATGCAGTATTGCAGGCTAACACTGCCAGTTGCCAGAAGTTCAATTCTGACTATCTCAAGGTTGACTCAGCTTTCCATCTTTCTGAGGACCCAGATTGTTGGGGGCAAGATGCTGACTCTCTAAAGCATTTAGAGAAGACTGTAAAGCACTATAAAGTGGTATTATATAAGTCTAAGTGCTATTGCTATTTATAAGTTTTGTTGATTACAGGCTGCCAATTAGAAGCCATTGAAACATGTCTTGATTATTAGTTAATCATCCCTTCCTTCAACATTCATATGTCCCTCTTCCTCTTGGTCTTCAGGAAATTACTGCAACCTGGGTTTCATCCCCTTGTGGAGTCTAGTTCATGATGCATATCCCCGTTGTAGAGGAATTGGTTTTATTGTTTTGCATACAGGTAGCCCTCAACTTACAGCCATTCATTTAGTGAACATTCAAAGTTACAACAGCAGTGAAAAAAGTGACTTCTGGGTGGTCATAAATCTGGACATGAATTACTTAGCTACCACTTTGCTTAGCAACAGACATTATGGTCTCAGTTGTGATTGTAATTTGAGGACAATCGATATATCTCTCAAATTCATGTTTTCATTTATATTGCATATGATTCGATCTGTATTATTTTTAAATCCCAGTTACTATATGTATTGAGAATTGTACATCACTGAAAGGTGAACGGTTGAATTGATTATAAAGCCAATAAATAAATAAATACTCTATTATCATTAGTAAAATATAATCAGAGGGGTATTGAAAACCTGGCTTAGGCAGCATCTAATACAAATATTGTGCACGACTAAATATGTTTAAAAGATGACTTTTTAAAAATGTAATAGCTTACTGAAGCTGATGTCATCTTCTGTATAGACAACTGCAGAAAACTCTGTGACTTTATATCTATTTTTTATTTTATAATCTGATTTAAGATAAATGACATACAGTTCATCCAAGCATTTTAGAAAATTTTCTCAGGAGAGCAGATACTAATTTCTCACTGTGATAAAAGAGTCAATGTGTGTATGTGTATTGGAAAGATTTGATATGTATCGGAAAAAATTGATATATTCCATACCCCAAGGATGCTTAATTAACAGGATAGAGCGTTTAAGCTTATCTTCTTTTCAAAGTTGTTCATGAAAAAGCATCAGAACTAGATGATGAAAAAATTCTTCTTCATGTAAGAATCAACAGAGTTGATTTGCTTTTTTAAAAATCCTGATTCTGACGGTTTTGCTCAGAAACCTATGCTAGATCATTCTAGCTGTATTGATTGGATATTGTCTGATTGTGGCCTTGGCTTCCGAGATTAAAGAGAAGCAGAGGTGTGTGCTAATGGAGGGCAGTGTCCCTTTTAAAGCTTATTGCTATTATACATTCATCTATTAATATCAAGGCAACCCAGCTGACAGGCTGGAGCCAGCAGTTGTATTAGGACATCACTCTCAAGGCTGCAGGTTGCTGTTAAAACTGCCACCTCAAGGTGCTTAAACCCTTAGTTTAAGCTAAATTGCTACAATTTACCTTTTTGATTGGCAAAAGAGTTTGTTCTTTTTGAATAGGCATTATACTCAATACAAATTTTAATGTATCCCTAATGGCTTCTACAAACATGCTCAGGAAGTTGAATGAGCATGTTTTTAGTTGATTGGAACTAGAGAATGAGAATTTTCCATTTTGGCTTCTATATTATAGAATGTTTTCCCTGTGAAGTTTCATTGTTCTTTTTTTTTGCTTTCTTGCATGCTTTTTAAAGACTGATGTTGTGTCCAGCTAAATAGTAGCTGACTTCAAAATCTAATCAGGGTTGGATCAAATTAGCATTCAGATGGCAGAAACCCGGAAAACCTAGGTTGTAGAAACAGGCCCAGAAGTTGTTTTTATATTATCAAGAGAGCCACATGGACATGGACATGAAATCGTTGAGAGCCAAAGTCATGAGGTTGTGGTGGTTGTCTTAATTATACTAAAAACAACTTCAGATTTAAAAGGGGAAAAGTATACTGGTAGTTCTCAACCTATGACCATTCTTTTAAGAAAATTCAAAGTTATGACACTGAAAAAAGTGACTTACGGCCTGTCCCCAAAGTTATGACCGTCACACCATCCCCGCAGTCATGCGATTGTGATTTGGACACTTGGCAAATCACATTCATGTAACCATCTCACATTTATGATAGTTGCAGCATTCTGCAGTTTTATGTGATCGTAATTTTAAACTGTCCCAGCCGGTTTCCAGCAAGCAAACAAGCAAGCAATGAGGGAGGCTGGATTTATTTAATGATTATGGGAGTCACTTAATGACTGGGGTGATTCACTTAACAACTGCAATAAAAATGATTGTAAAATTGGATTTGGTTACCTGATGATCTGCATAAGGGTCACATCACTTCGTAGTCGAAATTCAAGTCTTAATTGTGGTTTTAAGTCAAGAATTCTTTCTTTTGACTCTGCCTTATATTGTATTCTAGTTCTGCAGTGGCTTTTTTATTGAAAGCTGCTTTGTATCAACTTCAGATAAGTTTATTGTAAAAGAATCTCAAAGCGTGAAAGATTACAGCTTCTCAACACTGTGGCAGGCACACCATATTTGCTAAAGAATAAAAATCATAGGTTTTTTTCTTTCGTTCTTGTAACAGCAAGATCAAAAAAAAGCAAGATTTCCTGTCCCATGGCATCATTTTTGGAACTGATAGCCTCTCATTACATTAGATTACTTCTCACAATCAGATACTCAAACCATTAAACTCAAACTTTTAAAAGAAACAAATTGAAACATCATTCAGTCATTAGAAAACAATGTTTGATCTCTAGGGGATTTGAGGCTAAAACATGTGAAGAATTGTTGCAGGAACTGAGTATGTCTAGTTTAATGAAAAGAAGGACTAGGGGTGACATGATAGCGGTATTCCAATATCTGTGGGGCTGCCAGGAAGAAGAGGGATCAAGCACCTGAAGACAGAACACGAAGCGATGGATGAAAACTAATCAGGGAGAGAACCAGCCAAAACTATGGAGAAATTTCCTGATGGAACAATGAATCAGTGGGAAAGTTTGCCTTCAGAAGTTGTTTGTGCTCCATCACTGGAGGCTTTTATTGAGAGATTGGGCAACCTCTTGTCTGAAATGATATAGGTGTCCTGTTGGAGCAAGGGGTTAGACTAGAGGACCTCCAAGGTCCCTTCCAACTCTGTTATTTTGCATTCTGTTATCCTATCTCTTGAGAACACGTTTTAAAGTAGAAATTGTAGTAAAAAAAATTTAAATGCTTCCTATAGTTGGGTTTCCTTAATTGAGTTTTCTGGTTTATAAAGTACCACAAGATTTTTTTTTAAGATGAAGAATGCTTAACACAGCCACTGTTCTTCAGTTTTAATTATTTTGCCTCACCGATTCCTACAAGGATAAAGTTTCCAAAGAAAACTAAATTACTTGACACACATTGTCGAATGGAATCTAGTTTGTCCAGATGAATCTACCGAAGAAATGCAGTTGCTGAAAATTAGAGTCTTACTGAGATTACCAAATATATTGTATATGTGAAAGTTATAAAGAGCATAATATATTGTAATATCCTTGGGAATGAGATGCTGTTTTGGGAGTGAAAACTTTAATAGCTTTGATTGCTTAGGCATTGAAGGTTTATATTTACATTTAGCAGTATAACTGCTTAATTTTACTGCTGGCAAAAGATTAGTTCCTGCTCATTTCCTTTTTAAGTGAATTTTTTGGAAATAAATCATGTTTTTAAATTAAAACAAGTAGATGATTATAAAACCATTGAGTTTTAAACAAATCTTTAAACATCGGTATCCAATTTGAACGAACCATAGTTTGAAAATATCAATTCTACCATTGATTTTTTTTTTGTTGGGTTTCCTGGCTCACTGGCTCTATTTGGTCCCTTATAAAGGTGATATTGGTTTCATATCATGCCAGCTGGGCTAAAAGCACAACACGTTGTTATCAGGATCTTGAAAGTTTTACATAAAAAAACAATTTGCTGATATTTTACCTGATTTATAACTATTGCTTTATTGAACAAATGCAGGAAAAGCAGCATTCTTAGACATAAAATATCAGCAAATTATTTTTTTTATGTAAAACTTTCAAGAAACAATTTTTTAATAATTACGGTGTATGGTTGGCTGTTTATTTTAATGAGAGGGGTCAAAGTATTATAAAACCTTTCTCATATTCTTTTTTTTTCTATGCAAAGAAATGTAAATAGTCTCACACATTAACTTATAATGCAAATCAGTTCGTTTTTTATCTTTGGAAAATAATCTGTCTATAAGTAGCAAAGTAAGACCATCAGTATTTGCCAGGCTATTTTTAATTTGGATGGTTAAAAGCATTGTATAGAATAAATCAAATTTGGATGTTGCATTTTAAATTGTCTTTGTCCATAGGTGTAGGGGGGCTAATTAACAATTTATACAGATGCATTTTTTATTAATACCATTTGCCCAATTATTATGTACAAAAATCCATCCATCCATACATCCACATGGCAGTTTCTATGGGCATTCAGAATATCTCAAATAGTGACCTTCATTAAATAATGTTTAGCAACAACCACTGCACTTCACAGAATCTCAGATATATTGAAATGAGGGTTGGAAGCCAATAGCATAAAATAGTGCCTATTTTAATTTTTTCTTTTTTCTTTTTAAAAAATTCAATATTTTTGTCAGATTCTTGGGTATTTGGTTACAATGTCACTAGACTAAGAATTCACCTTGAATGGCGTGAGAGATGAGAAAGAAACATGTGAGAGGAGGCAACACAATCGCACAAATGTGAGAACCAGGGGAAGAAAATGTTTCTACTTTAACTATAATTCTGGGGATTCAGTTATTATGGGATTCTTTTATGCTGTTTTTATTCCTGAGTAGCATTCAAGATATCTTCTCCTTAAATCTGCGGTTTCTTGCTTTTTTGATTTGCTGGACCATGGAACTTGGTATATGGTCAGGTTTTTTTTTCCTGAATAATTCTTTAGTTTCCCCCTTCCCCTAAATATTGTTTGATATTTAGTTTAGACAAAATTTTAACATGCATTCCTTTTCTGCCTGTTTCTGCTGGGGATAATTCTGTATACACTATCCGTTTAGCCGTTTAGTATAGTTATGGAACATTCAGATCCTGCATCCTGAATACTGAACTGAATTATCTGTTTACAACACAGCTGGCAATGTCCCTCTTACACTCTCCATTATAGGAAAAGGCACCAAAAATGAAGGTTTAGATTTTTTGGGGGGAAGTTTTCAGTCTTTCCGAAATCATCAGTATGAATCTCTCCTGATGTGAAAATTGCTTGTTTTTAATACAAAACATCTGATTATTAGCAAAAAGTTATATGATTTAATAGCCAGGCATGAAGTCAAAAACATGTTCTAACTTCGTAATTTGTTATAATTGTTAGAGATATGTTACAGGATATTTGCAGTCCTGAGTTACACTGTTGAAAGTAATCTACAGTAGGAATTTAATTTCTAAGAAGGACTACTGTAAGTCTAAATTGCATTATTTGTTTATATGTTTGTTTACAGGGCTTTCGTAGCCACCTATTTTATGTAATGACTCTAGGTGTGTGATGGAATCTGGCGCTGAGCTGAGTTGTGAAAGGGAAGAATAGAGAGAAGCATCAACTTTGAATCAGTGCTAAGCAAGAAGCACCATAGGAAAGACCGTTCCTAATTTCTTCTTAGCATTTATCAGATAGTTATGCAGAGGATGCTTTGGTCTGTCAAGATTTTGTCAGGTGCTGGAAGCCAAGACCTGTAAAAGCTCAAGCAGTTTCGTTATTGCGTTCGCCCATAAACAAAATAGATAAATAAGTATATTCTACCATCAGCGCCTAACAAAATCCATTAAAAGCATAGTTAAAAATAAAAATTCCTTTCCCCAGGTGCCAACCAATCATCCACATGGCTCAACCCCCATCCTAGCCCAAAGCGTGGGGGAGGAGTCAGGTGTTCACAAGTCTCTGGAAAGTTAAAAGAGTAGAGATCGCTCGGTTCTCAGATGGGAGGCTGTTCCAAAGGGTTGGAATGATCACCGAAATGATGAGTCTCCAAGGTCCTGTCAGATGGCAACATTTAAGGCTGGGTATGGGCAGATAGCCTCAGTGAGAAGCAGTCCTGCAAGTAACCTGGCTCTCTGCTATGTAGGGCTTTGAAGGTAATAAGCAACTTGCCACTGCACTGGAAAGTAGCTGGAAGTCAGTGAAACTCAAGCACCAGTGGTGTTACTCAGGTGAATTTTGGGGCACGAAAACTGCATGCTGCTACATTCTGGAACATCTACAACCTCTGGCTGGTTTTCAAGGGCAACCACATGTGGAGCATGTTGCAGCAATCCAAATGGTAGATGACTAAGCACTAAGTCAAATTAAACTACCCAACAACTTAGCAAAGGGATAGGAAGCCTTTGGGGGCTTGCACCAAGAAGTCTTATGTCCTACTTTTGGGATATTGAGAGACATAGGATCGAACAAACTCCCCGCAGTTTAAAAACTGAAGGCAGTTCTCCATGTCTGCGGCCTCAGAAAGGCCTACATGATCCTGCCACTAAGATTGCACTTCATTCTCAAAGTCTTGAGATCAACAGATCAGGATTTTCTCCCAGTTTTGCCCCACTGGAATTGCTCTAGTCCAAATTTCTCCATGAAGTCCCCTAAGTATCACAATCTAAATTTCACTTGAGTCAGTTTAATTGAAGGTGGAGATCACAGTCTGGATGGTCATTGTCAACTGTTGGCTTAAACTAGCTCTCCAGCCTTATAGCTTTGCCCATCTGACTTTGCCAGACAATTATTAACCCTGCTAGAAAAGAGCTCCATGATATAAAATTGCATGGTTTGAGTTTTTGATGCTAGGTAGACACCATGAGTAGTTCTTTGTCCATGAACTGGAACTCAAAACACCACTCATAATTTCCCTTAATTCACATTCATTCACATTCATTCACTCACTTTCTCTAGCCATCCATCTTAATTCTATTGACTCTGGGCAGCAAACAATATCACAATAATTAAAAGCATAAAAACACAAAAGACAACCAAAAATTATGATAATAATTACATAAAAATTAGCAACCCAACCAGGTAATGGGACCCTTAACGCTTTCAGGGCCCCAGCCTCTGGCACATAGTCAGGTCTTTAGAGCCTTTAGAGCAGTGATGGGGAACGATGGTCCTTTTATGACTTGTAGACTTCAGCTTCCAGAATTCTTGAGCCAGCCATGATGGCTCAAGAATTCTGGAAGTTGAAGTCAACAAGTCATAAAAGGGCCATTGCTCCCCATCCCTGCTTTAGTGGCTAACAGGATTAAGGCCATCCTGAGCTCTGAAGGATCAATTTCCCAAAAGGCAGGAGGTACTGCGGAAAAAGCACGTATCCTGGTCCCCACTCACTGGCATTCCTTGGCTGATGGGACCTGCAGCATCCCCAATCTAGTAGAATGAATTGGACAGGTAGAAACTATTGGGAGAAAATGATTCCTTAGGTAATCCAAGCCATGTAGGGTTTTAAAGATGACAACCAACACCTTGAATTGCACTCCACCTGTGCAGCTCTCATTGTTGTGGTGTTATATATGACATATAACCAGCCTCATTAACTATCTCTGCAGCTGCATTTTGCACATCCTTATTTTATATTTGTATTAATATTTCCCTGTTTGATCTTGAGCTTTTGTGACATATAAATGAAAAGCTCTCATCATTTTGTCAATTTGACATCTACTGAATCCTGCTTTCACACAGTGATTCACTAAGAATAAATATGAGCAACATTCAATGATGTGCTACTAATTCAATTAAATGCTCTTTTGTGATTCGTAGTCAACTTTGTTTCTTGTTTTTTTTTAATGGGGAAAAATTTCCAAGTGAAATTTACCAAAGTATCCAAAAGAGACTTATCAGGATAGATTCCACTTCATAATCCAATCTTAATGGTTAATCTTTTATTTTATTTACAGCTCCGAACCAATAAAAACACAAATATAAAATTAAAAATCCGGGGATATTCCCACGTGACCCCCCTCCTGTGCGAGCTGCACTGGCTTCCTGTGGCCTTCCGGGTGCGCTTCAAGGTGCTAATTACACTCTTCAAAGCGCTCCATGGCATAGGGCCCGGGTACCT
>JANHFO010005563.1:108603-122863 GCA_032468095.1 Pareas carinatus
TGAAAATAAGACCTAGTGCATCTTTGGGTGCAAAAATTAATATAAGACAGTGTCTTATTTTCGGGAAAACACGGTATATCCAGTTTAGTTGTGTGTTCTCCTGAGTCTTGTCATTTTCCTATAAACTCATGCATTTTCTTTTTTTTTGCTCTGTAAAATGAGTTTTAGTTTTGAGAAGAGAGCCTGTTGCAAAAGACCTTCAATCAGATCAGGAAGAACAGGAAGGATGGCTTTGTAAAAGCTGTCTGTTTTAAATGTGACTTTAATGCATGAGTTTATGGGACTTGACAAATTTGGCTTTATACCCTAATTGTTTTTCCATGGCCAAGCTGTTTCAGAGCATTAGGCGTCTCCATTTTTTAGGATCCCCATTGTATGTTCTTAGGATCTTTTTGTCCTAACTAAAGGGCTTGCTTGTTCTTTCAAATTGGCACATGGGAGAAGCTGCATGAAAACTGGTCATAAGTTCTGTGGTACCTTTGAACTATCACTCAATGAAAGATTGTAAGTCAAAGGACTACCCGTACAGTGATTCAACAGTCAATGCTTTATAAAAGCCTTGCAACAGGATTCTTCTTGTATTGAATTTAACTAATATCTTGGCCAGTATCTGGGGCAAGAGTTGAGTCTTCATTGCCTTTTGGAAGATTAAAAAGGTCAGGATCATCTGCATTTTAGGGAAAGCTTTTCCATGTTATTTTTCTTCTTTAAAAAAGTCTGAGTCACAGTTCCAAGTAAAGCAAAGGCAAAAGATTAAAAAAGCTTTTTTTTTTACTGAATTTGATTGTCATTTATGTAAAAATACATCCTTTAACCAAAGTTAGATTTTCTTATTCATTTTTCTTCTGTTCAATTATGTGTGATTTTTATAGACGTCTTTACCCATCAGAAGGACTTAAATAGACTTTTAGGGCTTTGTACATACTTCATATACAAAGATATAATTTCTGTTTGGTAAAATGTGTGTAAAGTTAGGCATGAAAGCTCAAACAAATTGTCTAGCACCCTGGGGGTATACAAATATAAATTAAGCTATATTAGACTGGATCAAAGTCCTATCCCTTTAGTTTTTTGGAACTCTTCAGATCAAATGCATAACTAGAGGGAAATCTACTTGTAATGACTTGAATATGTGCTCATTCAAACATTTCTCATGTTGGATAGTGTGTCCCATCTATTGTGTATTTCAGCTCTTCTTCATATATAGGTGTTTTTTCTTTCTGATATCAGAAGTCCTTGTATGAATCAGATGGAGCAGAAGCTCTGTATTCATAGCTCATTAGAATACCGCTTATACTGGAAGTCCTCCATTTCTTTTCTAGACTTAAACTTCTCCCAGTATAAGCCAAAATTGATGCCATCTGATGACCTTCAGACATGGCCCTTCTCTAGTTTATAATTTGGTTTAAGTTCTACTTTTATCATTATATGAAACAAGACATTAATGTTTTCATACATTCTCTGTTTTAAGTTGTTTTCATTTCATCTCCCTTTGTATATACCCTTAAAGTATTAAGAGAGAAATGGAATGTGAAGAATCTGAAGTATTTTTTGATTAGCCAATCCATTTGAGTACAGTTTTCACATAGTCATGCATTCCTTATTTGTAATGCTATTCCAGATTACACACACACACACACACACATCTAATAGTTAAGGCACCAGACTGGAAAGCAGGGAAAGGAAGGTGTGTTGGATATGTTCACTGCCTTATTTGTAAAAATAATAAAGATGGGATACAAATAAAATGGAATAGAATAGAATATCTACTTGTTGTTCACTGATTGAGTCGAAAAGCCAGTTAATGTTAAATACCAAATGCTGGATTTGAGTCTAGATTTTGAACTCATAGCCATTAGTGAGTGATAAAGCAACTTGAAACTGTAGATAATAAAAGAATGTTGGATATATTGATGAATCAATGTGGGTATAAATGGAAAAAAAATGTTTATATATCTACAGACCTTTGCTGGTATAAGAAATAATTCCTACTGTGTGAAAAGTCAATAAAAAGATTTTTTAAAAATAATGTTAAATACCAAATGCTAACATTTTCAAGTGACTTCGAATTATTTGCTGTAGAATGGACTTTAAGCTTAACAAATAAAAAATTAAAGGCAACGTTAAAAGTATGATCCAATTTTGACATTTTAAATACTGAATTTTAAATGGAATCTTAGGATTTCCTATTTCTGTAATTTGCCTAGAGGTGTTTTATTGGCTTTTATCTTGGAAGAGGCGAGTATAAGTGAAATCTATATTGGAATAGCGTTTGATCATTTAAAACAACTCGAAACATGTGTCACCATGCTACGCATTGAGCAAACCAGTTAATTCCATTCTCTATTTTATTTTATTTTGCAAATTTCAGTCCTTCAGTAGCACATTTTCCACAGTACCACCACACTATGAAAAAATAAGAATATTAAAAGATCTGTGTTGTTCTTTAGATCTCCTAAGCCACGAAGATGCCACCACGTTGAATGATGTTAAGACTCTGGTTCAGCAGCTATATACCACACTGTGTATTGAAGAACACCAGCTGAATAAGGAGAAGGAATTGATTGGGAGGTTAGAAGACCTCAAGCAGCAACTGGCACCCATGGAAAAAGTGAGGGCACTGAGATTGGTTTCCATAGGCTTGACAGCTGAACAAAGAACCTGTACTGTACATTAATGGCTTGAGACAGCCCTCTTTGTAAAAGGTGGAAAAGAACAGTTTTTCATATGTTGATTTATTTCCTGGACTAATTTTAAGTGGTCAAGGAATATCTATTACTGTGTGTATTGCAATAATTGACTCATATAACAGAAAAATAGACAACCACAAATGTTTCCTAATCCCTAGCCAGCCACTCAGGCAATGTTTACATGTGATTCCCTTGTCAAATATTCTTGAGCTAACTCTTCAGACTGCAACACATTGAGGCTTATCTATTAATAAATGGGTCTAGATCTAGGCATTTGTGTTTAAAAACTAGTAAAGGGAGGGAGGAGAAACACAAGTTGCTATAAAGCAGGGGTCACCAAACCCAGTCCGTGGACCGGAATCAGTCCGCGGCATGCCAGAAACCGGGCCGTGCAAACAAGTGAAGCCTCACCTGCAGGTGGCACACGAAACCACTCCCCCACGAGAAAAACTCTCCACGGAAAGGTTGGCGGCTACTGCTATGAAGCACTGTTTTCCAGTTTATTGAATCATGTTTAGTTTGTCATAGTCATCGTTTCATTCCAAAAAGGAATAGAAAATTGGTTACTCTGCCTTTGAACCATCTGTCATTTAGTCCCCTGTCAAAAAATATTAATTCCATGCTGACTGGGGAATTCTGGGAGTTGAAGTCCACAAACCTTAAAGGGACCAAGATTGGAGACCTCTGCTTTAGGTTATGTTTTGACTTTTATTAAAAGCCACTGCTCACTACTCTACTAGCCCTGGACAATTTTCTTTTGCAGATTAGGATGGAAATTTGCAGAAAATCGGAGAAGAGGACAACCTGGCTATTGTGGGGTGGGCTGGCTTACATGGCAACTCAGTTTGGGATCTTGGCTCGGCTCACCTGGTGGGAATATTCTTGGGACATTATGGAGCCAGTCACCTACTTCATCACATATGGCAGTGCCATGGCAATGTATGCATACTTCGTAGTAACACGTCAGGTAAGATGGAGTTTGCGTTAAATTCAATTCTATGGTGATATCTTTGGAAAAAGGAGGTTGCATAATTTATGTCAAGCCTTGGCAATATGACATAGATTCACTCCAGTAGAGAGATATGCACTGTGGAAGTGAGGGGATTCATTTTGCCAAGAAAAGCCTGAAGGACAATAGCAATTGACTTCCAAGAAGCCATCTGCACGGCTTCAGAGATGTGCCTTCCAGTCTTAGATTGCCAAAGCTTCCTGCTCAGAAAATATTTAGGCAGAAGGATAAGAGGAACTTACTTTCACCCCACTGACTTGAAGAGGTTTGAAATGATGCTTCAAGTTGAACTCCATCTCCTTCTCTAAATCTTCTCCTTCAAAGTTTGCTGGCAAAGTGTTTTCTCCCACTATAGGAACATCTTCTCAGAAAGTTAGTCCTGCAGAACAAAACTTAGAGAGACTGCTAAACAGAAAAAATGTAAATCTAGTTGTTTCAACTCACCCTTAGAAGTGGGCAGAGGTGAGGGAAACATTTTGTTTCATAAAACCATTATGAGATCATTTGCATATGCATCATCTGAACCTTTGTGAGAGAAAAGAATCGAAGTACAGTAAAACCTTGGATTGCAAGCATAATTGGTTCCAGGACCATGCTTGTAATTCAAAGCACTCATATATCAAAGTGACCAAGCATTATCCACAGCAAGAAAGCGTGCGTAAACTGTATATACTACTTGTAATGCAAGACATCACTTATTTATCAAGTTAAACTTTATTAAAAATGTTTGCTTGTCTTGCAAAATGCTTTCAGACCACGTTACTCTCAATCCAAGGTTTTACTGTATTGCATAGCCCTAATAGAATACATATATGTGTGTAAACTGATCTTTTAAGGTTCAAATTTTGTACTTTAGCTAATTTTTTCCTGATAGTCATCTGTATTCCCTTAGAGACTTCTGTATGATTTTCATATTATTGCACAGAAGTACAAAAACTTCTTCAATAGATAAAGAATGCACTGAACCTAAAGGATGAATGCCTGGGGAATTATTCTCAACTTATTACATGTCACTTTCAGATTTTTGTCTAAATTTGTGGGCTCATTTATGTTAAGGTTTAAAAATGCAGGGCAGGAACTATATTCTCTAAAACATTGCAGGAATGTGTTTAGATTTGTATTTTGTATCTTAAGCAGAGCAGAATGCACATTAATGGGAGGGGTGCCTGCCTTCTGGTTCCCATCGTACATTTCCCTCATATTCTGCTACTACTAGGAGTGTCCCACTGATCATTGGTTCCCTACTGCTAAGAGAATCAGGAGGTCAGAGACTTATACTGATTAGATGGCACTATAGCACTAACAATAGACTTATACACCGCTTCACAGTGCTTTACACTCTTCTCTAAGTGGTTTACACAGTCAGCGTATTGCCCCCAACAATCTGTCCTCATTTTACCGACCTCAGAAGGATGGAGAGCTGAGTCAACCTTGAGCCAGTGAGAATCAAGCAGCCAGTCAGTGAGCAGAGTCAGCCTGCAATACTGCATTCTAATCACTGGGCCACCACTATCAGAATGATTTGCAAGTAATCCTTGACTCAACGACCACAATTGAATCCAAAATTTCCATTGATAAACAAGACAGTTGTTAAATGAGTTTTGCTCCATTTTATGACCTTTCTTACCACAATTATCACGTGAATCAATGTTGAATTGGTTTTAAAGTGAATTTTGATCACATGGCAATAGGGAGGCTGCAACAGTTGTAAGTATGAAAAATAGTCATAAAATCAGTTTTTTCAGTGCCTTTGTAGCTTTAAAAGGTCACTAAAAATGGTTGTAAGTCGAGGACTATCTGTATTCAGTCCACCTTCCCATAAGCATTCAGAGAAGAATGTACAGGCATATGTTATTTCATGCCACCATGTACTAGATTGCATAGTACAGTAATGGCGAAACTATGGCACGTGTGCCACAGCGGGCACACAGAGCCCTCTCTGCTGCCACACGAGCCAAGTCATCCCAGCATCTCCCCAGAGCTAAGCATGCTCAGAAAGGAGTAGCAATGTCAGGTGATGATGTCACGGGGCCATGCACATTCTCAGAAAGAAAATAGTGGTGCCAGGTGATGACATCACGAGCCGCGACTCATTAGCCGTGACTCATCCAGGCACTTGGTGTCTAAAAGGTTATCCATCACTGACATACTACTTAGACACCCTGTTCTGGGATGAGGGAGGGCGGCTCTTATTTTTAGTTTGCATCTTGTGTAGTGTTTTAAGTTTCATTGACCACCAGGAGGCACTGTGTGATCAATTTCATCCTTGTTGGGATTCTTCAGATGTAGGTAGCCTGATGTTATTCCAAGGGGTTCAAACCCCCTACTGAGAATTAAATTCACAGATGTTCACACTTTAGATAACCATATTCAGAGTAATAACTTTGTAATGCTGTAAACTTTCTTCTCTTAGAACTTATGAGGAGATGGGCTTATATATGCATTTCTGATAGCACTTCTAGATACCCCTTCCAACAAGATCTAAGTGCCAGAGATAGGATGGCTTTGAAAGCTGAGTTGTCCCTGAGGATTTTCCTCACTCTTCTAAAGCAACAGGCCCTAGTTAGTGGTGATAATAATAAAGATCAAATAATCGTATAGTTCTGATTCCTGTCCCTTGTCCACAATAACTTACTTTGCATTACCGTACCCAAGCAGAGTTTCATATCCTACCCTGGTTCTCTAACAAGCTAGTTAATCATTTGTTTATTTATTATAGTAATTAGTAATATATCATTCACACTGTAGGTGGCTTAAATTGCTCAACCATTGTGGAGCAAAATTAAAATTAAATTGTCTAAGCTGTCAAGAATTGCTTTCCATTACATATTTGAAATGACACGATGTCTGTTACATCGCTCAATTCCTGCAAATAATCAAAAGTAAAATGATATGTCAAAAAGACTTCATATATTATCACTATTCAGTTGATAGTTTGAGCTGATGTTGAGCATCCTGTGATATATAATTTGTCTGTATTCTATGTTAAATTAATGCAGATACAAATTTAGTTGAGAGTTGAGTTTCTTGTCCTTTCAAATCAGTTATTGATAAATAAGTATTTGTATCTAGGGTTTCATTTAATTTATTTTTTCATTCAATAGGAATATATATATCCAGATGCTAGAGACAGACAGTACTTACTATTTTTCCATAAAGGAGCCAAAAAGACACGTTTTGATCTAGAAAAATACAATCAACTCAAGGATGCTATTGCTCAGGTAATGAAAATAAATCATTGGAAGAAATTTGGGGGAAACAGGAAATTGTCCCATATTAAGTTCTTGAAAATTCATTAATTCTTTGATCTGCTTTCTTCACTGTTTCTCTCATTTGCTGTTATTTACAGCTAGTTTTATAATGTTTATATACATCTAAGCCCAGAAGAAAGTTGAAATAGCTGATTAAACCTGCAAGACATTGGAAAGATAAAATACTGTAGGTAGTTCTTGACATGATCATAATTGATCATAATGATACAGTTATTAAGTGAGTTACGTCCAGTTTGGCAACTTTTGCAGAGGTCATTAAGCAAATCACATGGGTATTAAGCAAATTTGGCTTCTCTTACTGAATCTGCTTGTTGGATACCCCCTGAAAGGGTTGCAAATGGAGATCACGTGACATCGCAAATATATGGCAGTTGCCAAACATTTGATTTTTATCACATGGCTGCTGGGATGCTGCAATCATAAATCACTTTTTCAGTGCTGTCATAACTTTGGTTATTAAATGAATGATCATAAATCGAGGACTATCTCTAATGTGCTTCGCAATGTAAAACAAGCAAACATACATTCAGAAATTTATGTTTTTGCCTGTGCATTTTAGGTTTCTTTCTTCAAGCAATTGATTATGTCGAATAGCAACTAAACTCTATATATTTTGTCTACCATGTGAGTTGGGGACTTTCTAAGGCATAGGACAGTGATGGCGAACCTATGACACGGGTGCCACAAGCGGCACTTAGAGCCCTCTCTGTGGGCACACGTGCCATCGCGCCAGCACAGATTTCTTTCCTAGAAAGCCAGAGGGACTCGAGACTCCTCTCCTCCTCTCCACATATGCCTGAGGACATTTCTGACATCATCCGCCGCTCTGCCCAGCAGCCCAATTGGAGTGCTTCCTTCCTCCCATCTGGGGTAGGTGGGTAGCTGAAATGCAACACGGAGTCTGTGGAGAAGGTGAGAGAGGAGAGGAGCTAGGTTGGAGGAGAGCATAGTTCACAACAGGCTGCAGAAGCTGGAGGAGGCTGCTGGGAGGCCCGTGGCAGGGTGTGGGTTGTTGATGGCCACTGGGGGTAGGGGGTGCTGATGGCTGCAGGGGACACTAAGGGCCACAAGGGGGACACTGATGGCTGCAGAGGAGTTGCAGGGGTCACCAATGGCCATGGACTGGGGTGTGTTGCCATGTTGGCACTTTGCGATAAATAAAGTGGCTTTTGGGTTGCAGTTTGGGCACTCGGTCTCTAAAAGGTTCGCCATCCCTGCAATAGGATATGAAGATCAAATATATATAAGAGCTGCGTACCTATAACTAATGTTTAATTTGAGTTGCTTGACATTACCTTGAATTCACTGGTTGTAAACTTGGGGGTCTAGCAAATTGTGTGAAGAAAGAAGGAAAAAAAGGAATAGATGAAGAACTTGCAAAAGAAAAGTCTGCCCTTAGAATCTTCCCCATCTCTTAGAAATAATTGTTCAAAGTTGTTTTCAATGGATGGAGTCTGATTTTCAGAATTGCCAGCTATCCATTATTTTACCAATCCAGTTACTAAAATACCTGAACTCCATGATTTGACCATATTACAATGCAAAATCCAGTAAATTTCAAAATTGCGCAAATATTGGTTCGTTTTCATCCAACCCGCCATGACTTGGCTTTAATCAATGTTGCCTTACTTAGTTCGCTGGTATTTTTGAAACTGTAGATGGCCAATTCCTTCTCCTGTTGAAAATGCTATTCTTAGCATTTGGCATTATCTCGGCTTCCATGGAGCATTACAGACTTTGTTTATATGAAAAGTAAACATTCATTGGAATGGGATACACAGGTAGTCCTCAACTTCTTGCCATAGTTGTTAAGTGGATCACTGAAGTTGTTACATTAGTAACACAATTGTTAAGCGACTCTGCTTCCCTCATTGACATTGCTTGCCAGAAAGTCGCAAAAGGTGATCTTAGACCCAGAGACACGTAAATACAAGCCAGTTGCCAAGTATCCGAATTTTGATCATGTGAACATGGGAATACTGTATTGGTCATAAGTGTAAAAAAAAGGTCATAAATCACTTTTTTCGCGGCCCTTGTAACTTTAAACAGTCACTAAATGAATGTAAGTTGAGGACTACCAGTACATATAATCTAAGGTGGGTTCAGCAGTTGTGTTAACCTCTAGAGAAATTCCTGGGTTTCCAGTTCTTGTGTTGTCCTTTTCTGAATGTGGATAGAATGACTGGAAATGAACTTAACCTGGAATGCAGCGGTCCCCAACATCTTGGGCACCAGGGACCAGTTACATGGAGAGCAGTTTTTCCTCAGACGGGGGGAACGTGGTTTCAAGTGCTGCCTGCATCCCAGGCATGCACGGATGGGGCTTCACTCACTTCCGTGGCCTGGTTTCTTGTTGGCAACCTGAGAGTTGGGAACCCCTGCTGTAATGCATTACACCAGAGCATGATGGAGAGAAACATGGTACTTATGTCTTCGTTTTATTGATTTTTTAGGCAGAATTGGACCTTAAGAGACTTCGGGATCCCTTACAGGTACATCTACCTGTCCAACAAATCAGCGATAAAGACTGATCATCAGAGGAAGCTCTGTATCATGGCAAAAGTGGCAGATCTTTTCAAGCTCTTGCCTCTTACATTGGAAAGCATTTCAGGTGGAAGCAAGGAGGTCTTCTTGGGGTGAAGGGTTTTTAAATCATTAAAACAGAGACCTTGACTGGGGAGGGGGTAATATGTTCAGTCAAAAAAATAATAATAATCAGGCACTGTGGAACGTTAAGTCTTTTTCAAAGGGCTTAAAGATGGTCTCATTCAAACGTTTTTCCTTTTGGATGAAAATATATACGGTAAAGGTGGGCATTTCATGAAGAAATTTTACTGGGGACATATTTTTCCAGCTTTGCAGTGTCTGCCTCTTGAAGAAGCACCAGCAGCCTGCTTAGCATTTTTTTTCTTATCTCTTTCAAACTATTGCACAATAACGGTGCACTAAACAAAAGAAGGAAACAATCAAGCCATTTTAAGACACCTGACTGGTGATCCAGATTGAAATAATGTCTCCGTTAATGTGCAACCCAAGATTGGACCCTAGTGTGTTTTGTTTTGTTTTGTTTTGACTTTTCTTTTTTCTTTTCTTTTCTTTTCTTTTGTAACAGCAATGCAAGATTTCTTTTCACCACAAAAAAACAAATGCAATCTAAAACATTTTCTTCCCTGTCTATTTACTGTCAAACACACATTCTCCTATACTGAAAGATTATTGAAGTTATCAGTTGTATCCGGATCGCAAACTGAATAATGCTTGTTGTGAACTTTTGAATATATGGAAGTATTCCCACGTATCTTCTTCAGCTTCACTGCCCTGATCAACTTTTACACATAAATGGTGATGTTGCATGAGAAAACTGTTCATATACAGTCTTAAGGGAGAATTGTTTCTTCCCTCCCTACTCTTTCTCCTTCCAGATAGGGTAGTCATCCGAATTAAAGCAAATAAGAGTTTGGGCCTACAGTAATGCATATATGTATGGTATTTGGCTTGAGATCATGATGCTTTATGAAGTCCCTTTAAAAGAGGGATGATTAAATATTATGTTTGCCTAGCAGAAATTAACTATGTCTTATAAGCAAAGGACTACAGTTGCACTTTGATCCACAATTCCCCTCTTCTTTAAGTAGCTTTAAAAGAATGGGCTGGTGCTGAAGGATCAGGGTTCCTGCACAGTAGCAGACGCAGTCCCTCCATCCCTAAAGGCGTGGGAGAAAGGCAGGGGTCTCCACCACCTGCTAGAAGCCCAATGATCTTGTCTAAGCAGAACTTACATCTTGTGCTAAACGGAATCCATGGCCGCCTCAATTGTCCTGTTTGTTAGATCCTGGGAAGGCTGGATAAGAGGCGGAAGAAGGTCTCTGAGGCTTGGAATTTCCCTTCGGTCCACTCCTTTTCACTGTGTCAAGGCAAGAGGCTCCCACTTTCTGAGGAACCATGTTTTAAAGTGTAAAATAAATATAAACCAGACGCCAGGTGCCTTGCCGATGGGATGGTCGCTCCCTCCTCGCCCTGAATGGCATGTTGAGCTGAATGGATGCATGTTCCAAGATGTCTCTTCTTCCTACTTCCTTCCCGCCGTTCTCCTTTCAATTATGTGGCTTTTCTTTTTTTTACTTGAGAAGGAAAAAGTCAAATTATCTGTTTATCCTCTTTGTACTGTATGCAGCATTTTTTTAAAAAGGAAGAACGCAAACAGTCCTGTAGCAGAATTCTCTTGAGTGTGTTTGGGGTGAGGGAGGGGGCATGGAGAAAAGACCTTAAAATAAAATAAAATAAAATAATGAACATGTGTACAATCCTGTATCATTTATTAAATATGTATAAAAGAGAAATGTACTTCTGGAACAATAAATAATTATTCTGTTTTTGAACTGTTGTCTTGAAATTGTGTCCTGCCCAATTCAAGGGAGGATCAAGGAATGCGTGAACATGGACGTAGCAGGCCTCCATTCATCCCGACTATAAGCAAAACCTCATGAGCTCCTGTTGTGTCTTCATGCCTCTTTGTGAATTACCAAAATCCAATACAAAGCATATTTCAGTATAGGATATTAATCCCATAAATCATAGTATATCATTTTACTTAACGGGCTTTTAAAATATCTCAGTAACTCAGCTGGGATGAAATTGGGGAGTTGATAGGAAGAGGTGACAACTCAGACTGACATTGCTTAAATAGGACTAGCTTTGCTCGGTCTCGTTTTTTTTAACTTCCTGGTCCTGCTATGAGAGGTCATTCCCTCCACATTCACTCACTCACTCTCACACACACACCAGGATGGTTGATATAAGCTGGGCAGTTCATGGTGGGAAGCTAGCCCTTGTAGGCCATTATTGAAGCAGGCCATTGGCCTAAGCCATTGTAATTTAATCTTAATTAACAGGTTCTGCAAACCATGGCAATCCTGCTTGTTTAATTCTAGTGAAAAGAAGGACATGGGGTGACATAATAGCAGTGTTTCAGTATTTGAGGGACTGCCACAAAAAAGGGGTCCACCTGGTCTCCCAAGCACCTGAAGGTAGGACGAGAAGCAACGGATGGAAACTAATCACAGGGAGAAGCAATCTAGAACTAAGGAGAAGTTTCCTGAGTGAGAACAATTAATTAGGGAAACAACTTGCCTCCAGAAATTCTGGGTGCTCCAACAATAGAGAATTTTAAGAAGAGACTAGACACCATTTGTCTGGAATGGTATGGTGTTTTCTGCTTGAGATGGAGATTCAACTAAAAGACCTCCAGGATTCCTTCCAAACTGATGATTCTCTGATTTTGAACTCTGATTCTGTGATTCTGTGAAAATGTGTTTTATCTGCACTATAGGTTTGCTTCATTGTTCTCTGTCTATTTTTCTCTCTCCCTTCCCTTTCCTCCTGGTTATTTAGGTATCCTTATTTATAAGTCATTCATATATAGATGATATTATTTTTTAAGTTTTCTAAATTAAGCATTAGGGATACCACACCCTTTACACATGCTTTTATTATCTAGTTATTATGTAATATCAATCCCTGGGAAAGTTAAAGTCTTTGATGTGACATGGATAAGCAGGCAGGCAAATTTATGGGATGGAAACATCAACTCATGGTATTCCAATACTTTCTCAGTGATATTACAGAATGAATTGCTAGTCAAGGGACCGAGTAGCAATAGCATAGGATTTTGGGGAAATGAAATAAACCTGTATATTCTTTATACATAAATATTTATATACCTTGGTAAATATACCAAGAAAGGAGAATGATAACCTAGCATTATCTCTAATAACACACTTTCTGTATGGGCAGTTTTTAAATACCTCTTTTTATTTGATACCATTTTTATGTACAGCAATGGACAAATTCCTTGTGAATAAATTCTAATTCTAATTCTAGTATGATCACATGGCACCTGCTTTGACTGGGGCAAATCACATGAGATGATATTCCTGCTTTTTTTTTAATGGTTGTGTGCAGATGCTGCTTACGTTAATTCTGTCATTCTGAAAAATATAAATAGTGAATACATACAATACACAAAGGGCAGTCTGATCAAAGACTTTCCTAGTCTAACATTGAATCATATCCAGGAGTATATTGGAGGCCCATAATCAGATAAAGATCTATTTCAGAGTCATAGATAGTTTTGGAATTATCTTGGCAGGAATTCTGTTAATTTGTCAAATTGGCACCTGTGAGCTCCCAACATGGACAGCTTCCATATTCCTGTCTTCTTCCAGGATATTTTCTGAGAACTGTCTTCTCAGTCTAGTCAGTAATTCTTCCTAGCTTTTTAAGATCAAGGAATGCTGCTCATTGCTCGATGCTGCTATTTAATTGGACATCCCTGTAATACTTTTCAAGCAACTAATCATGTGAAGTAAATTACATTGGATGCTGAAAGTGACTTTTGGGGTTTTTTTAAAGTTGCCATGGGTGCAGTCATAACTAATGATGCAGCCATAACAATCTTGATGTTGCAAGCTTGATTAATGCTATGCAAAAAAAACCCTCACTTTTATGTGCCCAAATCTTCCACCAACATCTTGAGCGATTTTTACATATTTATTATATTCCCCATTACTGTTTTCATAACAACAAAATCCTCAAACACAAGAAAAGCATGTGAATTTCTTTTCCCAGCTGTTAACCTTTCTGCTTACTTTTCAGCTCTGTATTTATTTGTTTAAATTTATATAAACATTTTGTATAATTTGTATAAACATTTTGAGTTCTATAACCAGAACTAAATTAAAAGTATAAGTGCACTATAGAGTTATATAAATCCAACATGATTTAGCAGATTTGTTTTAGATTCCTTTCCTAATGATCCCCCATGTATTATTAAGCTTCTTTTACAGAAAGCACATACATTGCCACAATATTTTCTGGAACACTTTAATTCCACTTTAGATTTGTCACTACTACTTGAGGCTCAGCACAAAACCTGGATGTTGCTCTTTGATAAGTTATAAATTTGCAAGACAACCTCTCCTCTTATCACAGGATTGTTGTTGCTAATGGGACTGTGAAAAGTTTTTTTAGATTCATCAGCATGGTGTGTTCCTTTACATTCCTCCAGGACAGTGTAATATTAGAATATAGAAGTTTTTATAGAAGAGAATATAGCTAGCTCAGGATTACATTGTAGAGTTTACTCTCTGAGTCATTTACTTGCAGACATTTCATTACCTCACTAGATAGCATCATCAGTGTTTTATTTATTTTGTTTAGAATTATATACTGCCCTTCTCCCGAAGGACTCAGGGCGGTGTACAGAAAACATGAAAAAAAAAAATCCACAT
>JANHFO010005563.1:145509-161209 GCA_032468095.1 Pareas carinatus
AAGAAAGAAAGAAAGAAAGAAAGAAAGAAAGAAAGAAAGAAAGAAAGAAAGAAAGAAAGAAAGAAAGAAAGAACTTTGACCTCCAAGGTTCAAGGAAGCAGTGAAGATTTTTAAAAAATATTCTTTTGTGGGAAGTTTAGGGAAGTCCTTTCAATCTTCCAGCTTGGGGCTTGTTCCCATCCTGTCTGGCTTAACGTGGGCTGAAGGTCTCACTAATTCTAATAGTGTCAGTCTTGTGGCAGCTGGAATTGGCATTGCCACTGCAGTGCTGCTATTACAGATGTGTGGTGACTGATGAGCTGGAAGGACAGTGAGATTGATTAGAATTGAGAGTTGAGGCAAGCATGACATCACTGCACTGGGGGATCTTGGGGGGGGCACACACCTGCTGGATCTCTCTTCCACCTGGACCATAAGCTTCAGATTTCCACCTGAACAATTGATTAGTTCTGCTGGTTAGTTTTAGAGCTACTGAGCCTCAGAAGGCAGGCTGGATGATAGTACAGCTGACAGAGGTCTGGGGGTGGTTGTAAGCAAAGATTTATGTCAACATTCTGCTTAGGTGGGAAGCAACAACCAGCAGATAAGTTTGCTTGAAAATTATAGAAACTATCTGAAGTAAGCCCATTCCACTTGTTAATTGCTCTCACTGTCAGGAAATTTCTCCTTAGGTTTAGGTTGGTTCTCTCCTTAATTAGTTTCCCTCCATTGCTTCTTGTTCTGCCTTCAGGTGTTTTGTAGAATAGGTTGACCTCCCTCTTCTTTGTGGCAGCTATTTAGATATTGGAATGCAACCCCTAGTCCTTTGTTTCATTAGACCAGACATACCAGTTCCTGAAACCGTTTTTCATACGTTTTAGCCTCCAGTGTTTTAAGAACGTCCTGCTTGAAACAGCCATGGTTCAATTATTTTGTCATGAGTTAATTGATGATATGAATTAATTCAAAAACTCATCCCATTTTGGGGGGAGAAAAGAAATGCCTCTCAGCCTCAACTTGAATGGCAAAATTACACTTCGATCAGGACGCAGACTGTTGCTCTGTCATACAATGAATGGTCCAATAACACTGTATATGGGACAGTCGGCCTTCTTGGTCCTTTGCTGTGTATTTTAAATGGCTGAGCCCAAATATCATTGCTTTCTGTAACAATGGTCATCCAACCACTTTATATTTAAGCAAATCAAAGCATCATTTCCCTAGGCAAAAACCTGGAAACATTTGATTTGGAAGTAACAGATATGCAAAAAAACCTCATCCTGCTTCTTATAGAAACATCACTGAAAGGCGATGTTTTAATTTCCAACTAACTAACTCGCTGTGCTCCTTCTTACAGTTCCAGTTATATGTAAATCTACTTCTATAGAAGTGAATATTCCAAAGGATCTTGTTGGGGGAATGGACCTCTCGCTTACTAATAGCTCCTGCAAGGGAGTATCCAATGGCACTCATGTCAACCTCATCTTCTCTCTGAAAACCTGTGGAACGTCTATAGATGTATGTACTGATCGCATTTGTTTGTTTGTTTAATTCTTGCACTCACATCCTATCTTTTCTCTCGAGATCTCAAGGTCCAGTTCATGGGGATCTCTCCTCGTTCGATGTGCATAATATAACCTTTTGAAATAGAGCAACTGAAAGAGCAACTGGGCCAATGGCTTCTACAGTTAGTCTTTAACTTACAACCACACTTGAGTCCAAAGTTCACGTTGTTAAGTGAGATGGTTGAATTTTGCCCCCATTTAATGACCTTTCTTGCCACAGTAGTTAAACGAATCACTGCACCTGTTAAGTTAGTAAATGGCTGTTAAGTTAACTTGGCTTCCCCATTGACTTTGCTTGACAGAAGTTCTCCCAAAGCGATCACATGAGCCCAGTTGCCAACTGTCTGAATTTGGATCGTATGATCATGGAGAGGCTGAAATGGTCCTAAGTGCGAAAAGCGATTATAAGTCACTTTTTTCAGTGCTGCTGTAACTTCAAACAGTCACTAAATGAACTGTTGCAATTCGAGGACTGCGTGTATTGAGGACCATATCCAAATGAAGTGTCAGCCTGGCTCTCTGCAGTTCAACTCGGCCACTATACTTTATTCTGTCATTATCAAATTTTCCACGGTGGCTTTAGCATACTTAAACCAATGAAGGCATCTGTCACTTGAGGTACAGGCCTAAGTAAACGCTCTATATATAGATTGCCTAGCAACCGCGTGGAGCAAAGAAACGTCTTAATCTTTTGCTTCCAATCTGCTTCTCTGCCCCTGTGCAAAGGACATTGTTTAAAAATCAATGGAACAGACTTAGAGGGTTGCTTATGCCGATCCCACCATGTGATCTTCCTAAAGAATCCTCAAAAAGGAAATTTTCCAAGCTTTTGGAATTAACAGTGTCTGTTTCCTTGTGCTATGATTCTTCTTAAAATACCCAGGCAAGACTAGAGCCTAAAATAACATCTCCTACTCCATACCACTGACTGATTTTCAAATACATGTAGTCCTCAAACTACAACCATCGCTCAGCCCAATGTTGCTAAGCGAGACATTTGCTAAATGGGTTTTGCCCCATTTTATGAGCTTTCTTGCCACCGTTGTTAAGTGAATCACTGCATTTGTTAAGTTAGTCACCCGGTGGTTAAGCGCACCTGGCTTCACTTTGCTTGTCAGAAGGTCACCAAAAACTTGTCACATGACCCCGGGACACTGAAACCGTCATAAATATGAATCAGTTGCCAAGCATTCCAATTTTGATCATGTGACCATGGGAGAGGGATCGCTGCAATGGTCATAAGTGCATTAAATGGTCATAAGTCAATTTTTTCAGAGCTGTTGTAAGTTTAAATAGTCACTAAATGAATGGCTGTAAGTTGAGGATTACTGTACACACACACACACACACACACACACACACACACACTTTTGAGAGTTGAAATCCACACAGTTTTAAGTTACCAAATTTGAAAAAGACTATTCAGAAGGCTAAAGTGAGAATTAACTTATCTGTCGCCTATCAGTTCCCTCAGTGGTATCAGTTATTTGATGGTCCGCAATTGGAAAGAAATTTAATAGAAGCAAGAAGAGAACTCTTGCTTTCTTTCTTGATTACTTTAGGGTGGGATATTCATTATGCTTGTCTTTTGCCTTTCTTGATGAATTCTGCAATCGGTTTTCGTAACTTGCTAGGATTTGACTTTGGTGCTAAGTTATGACACAATCCTGTTAGCTGAAAGAAAAATTCCAATTTCTCTCCAGAATGGCCTTTTTAATTAACTGTAAAATGTTTTTAATGAAAATAATAAATACTGGAATATTTTGCTTTTCTAAGAAGCCATTGCCTAAGCAGAATTTTTATGATCTATGGGTACCATTAATTTTCCTTATTCTTCCAATGTATTTTTGTTTCTTATGGTAGAAAATCCTCTAACTAGCTATGCTCTTTAACCCTGCAAACACTATTAGTCATGCATAGCTTATTAGCAGAGACTCCTTGTAATATGTGAGCTAGAAATGTATTCTTACAAAAAGTAAAATCCCAAATGGCTGGTTTCTGGTTATTGAGGTCCCTTTTTGGCTATTTGTTATTTTTTGTATTCTCGCAGATGATCACCTAGTCCAGGTATCAATAATGTTGTTCCTGACATATTATTTTATTCAGGTGGTCCACCTAACTTCACCATCTCATCTTTGCCCTCTGTTTACAGGTAGTAAATGATAAAATAATTGCTACCAATATGGTAACTGGCTTCCCAAAGCAAACCCCTGGCAGTAATGGGGACATCATTGTTCGCACAGGAAAACTACTGATCCCTGTTACTTGTGAATTCCCTTGCCACTACACCATCTCGGAAGGCTATATCCCCAATGTGAAGAATTTGCCCCTGGAAATCATGGGACACAATCAAGGTGTCTTCCCCTTCACTCTTGAGATATTCAAAGACAAAGATTTTGAAGAGTCCTATCAAGACTCCCTTCCCACTCTTAAACTCCGAGACTCTCTATATTTTGGGATTGAGCCCTTGGTGCACGTGAATGGTCTGGAGATGTTGGTGGAGAGTTGCTTTGCTACCCCTACATCCAAAACAGACGAGATCCTGAAGTACCACTTAATTCGAGATGGGTAAGCATCTACTGCTTTTGTCTTTGATCGGAGGTTTAATACTCAGGTACTTTGATTGTTTGGCCATCTAAGTTTGAGGAAAGAAAGAGAGTCAAGTCTTTCCTAAGATTGTCAGCATACAGAAAAATCAGAACAATGTCCAGCTGCCGTGACTATCTAGGCAAAATTAGAATTAGAATCAGAATTTATTTGCCAAGTGTATCTGGACACACAAGGAATTTGTTTCCGGTGTACATGCTCTATACTTACATACAGGCTATAATCAACAAACTGTGATTACAATCAAAAGATACATTCATAATCATGCACGTACATTCATCATGTCATGTACATATTAGGTGCAATCGACAACCCACGATCCTAATCATAAAATACATTCATAATCGTAAAATACATTCACCGTGTCATCATGTTATAAAGTACAATCATCATATCACAAAACATTTAATCATGTCACAAAACATTTCATTATGTCACAAAACACATTCATCATGTCATACTATTTTTTTTTAATAGGTTTGGGACAGTCTATATTTGAGCAGTCATAGAATACTAATAATCAATCTACAAGTCAAACTAGGATACTAAATGATGCGACTATTGCATATTTTAAGATGTAAACAACAAGTTAATTGTCATTATAAGATAATTATAAGACAAAAAATAAGAAAATAGGTAATAGGAAAGATGAGAAGGGTAGTAATGATATATTTCTATTACCGTAGATAATTTAACAGTGTTGTGGAGGTTAGTTGTTTAGCAGATTGATGGCTATCTGCTTTTGAAAACTATCCACTTCATAAAAAGAAAGCCGAGGCTGAACAAGTGGATGACATTTACTTATTTGTTCCACCTTTATTATTTCTGCAAATAACTCAAGGCAGTGAACATATCCAACACACCTTCTCCCTCCTATTCTCCCCACCACAACAACCCTTTGAGGTAGGCTGAGCTGAGAGTGAGTAGCCCAAAGTCATCCAACTGACTTTCATGGCTAAGATGGGACTTGAACTCACGGTTTTCTACTTTCTAGCTTGGTGCCTTAACTACTAGACTAAACGGGCTCTCATTTGCGATAGTTTTTAGCAGAGAAAGTTTCCTTTCTGATGATAATGCTTGAACAATTTGGTCACCATAATTATAAGCATTTACCCCTTTTATGTAGCCCAGCTGTTCACTCATCATTAGGGCATATTTAACATTAATTAGCAGAATTATCTTTTGTAGCTGTTTCAGGCCTCAAACAGGGCCTAGCCATTTGCCTTTGCATTTAATTTTTTTTTGTATGAGAAATGTATTTACAGTATTTTCAGGTAAAAATCTACTCTTGGTTTCTATGAACTTTTAAATTATTGCTGGTTGCACAGTCACCCAGATGTTTAGACTGGATCTGGCATTTTTATCCACCTATTGAGTCTTTCCCAAGAACTGTGTAGGCTGATGTTCTTGTTTGATGGTGTTATAGGTATTGTGGCAGGATGTAAAGGCTGCCTTTTGCAAATGATCAATGGCGATTTTGTCAATGCCAATGGTGTTCAAGTGGTGCTTGTTTTGGGGTTGCACCCAAGGCATTTATTACTATTGGTGCTATCTTTGCTTTCTTTTGCCACAGTACTTCAACTTCTATTTGTCGGTCAAATAGAAATCTCAAATCATGTTGTAGTCTTCTCTAGTTCTTTTCTTTCTATTTTGCTGTCTCCAGGTATTATAATGTCCACTATCAAAACTTTTTTTACTTTGTTATTAATAATTATTTTAAGATTTTATCCCACCGTTATATATGTGTATATGAATGTGTGTGCATGCAACACACATTCTGTATATAACTCAAGGCAGCCATTTTTATCCTTATTGTTTTCATTGGATAAACCTTTTCATTGTAAACCTTAAGTTGTACAATATAATTAGATGTATATAATCCATTACGATGTTTTTAAACCCTTTTACGGATTGTATCACTTTTAGGACACGACAATATTCGAGTACCACCATAGGCTTAATAAGGGGTCAAAAACTTGATGATGAAAAAAAAGTGATAAAATGCACCCACTTACCACACTTTTAATGAGAAACCTATGCTGGCCAGCCCTTCTCCCTCTCTTTTCTTTCTTTCATTGCCTGCTAGGCTCTCTCCTTGCCTCTTCTCTTGTATCCCCTTCTCCCTTTCATGCTTGCCTCACAGAACCTTCTCTTCTCATCTGTCTTTCTCCATCGTCTTTTTGTTTTCTGCCTGTCACACCAAAATTGCCTCCTTTTATATCCCCTCCTCTCTCCTTACTCCTCCTTCTCCTTTTCTCTTCTGGGCGAGTCACTCTCACCCCAATGAAGTTGCTGCTCCAGGGGATAGTAGCAGCAACCCTGCAAACCCTCGGCTATGGTGTTGCCAAAGCTCTGGGGCACAGAATAGGTGTGCTTGGCTCCAGCTGATCGGTGCTTTCAGCAGTGCTTCTGGCAGCATGGATCAGCTGAAGCCAAGGGTGCTGATTCTGTTGCCGAAACTCAGCAACAACGTAGCTACAGCAGACTTTGCCCTAGGCTTGTGCAGCGCTGCTGCTGCTGCTTCAGCTCATCTCCCCTACATGCGACATTCATGTTGTCTGAAACTAGACGTGGATGTCGCATACCACCTGCCAGGTACTGGCATACCACCAGTGGTACATGTACCACGGGTTGAAAGGTCCAGGTCTATTATATCACCTATATGAAATTTGATTCAAAATCTTGTTATCCCCGTGTTTAGATAGCCCAAACCAACATGACCATGGACAAGAGAGAGATGGAATGACCAAGAGACTTTGGTCTGTAGACTGAATCTTGAGAATGGAAACCCAGAGATGGCAAAATATCTGAAATGAACCTACAACTAGGGCAAGGGCAGAAAAGTTGAGCAATAGAGAGGAAACTATGACACAACCAGGTGGCAAGAGGTAAAGAGAAGGATTAGGTAACACGAGCTAGTAGAACTTACACTTTTTGGAGTACGATAAAAGGACATACAAGGAACATGGGAAGAAGTACATTAGCCTTACTTTATATTTACATGAAGTAGCCATATGCCCCCTAATCATGACTAAGGAGATCTTGAATGATCATAGCTGACTGAAAGAAGTAGAATCTTAATGCAACCAGGAGTGCTAATGAACTACCATGTGAATGCTTGTGTTCAACTGGGGGTGAATAGAGCTTCCCCAACTTATGGTTACATCTATGGTTTAAGTTTATATGGAATCAAAGAGGTTGTGGAAGGGATTGTGTAAAGGAAGTAAATTCACAACAATATCTTTGACTACTTTCAAATGACTTGTTCCTGGACTAGTTAGCAGACCACCAGTTTCAGAATATTAAACCTAATCACAGCTTGGCTCAAGAACTGTAGAATAATTCTTTATCATTTTCATTGGTTTTCCATGTTTCATGTTGTGACCTGGGCGGGCATTCCTGGCCCTGGGAATGCCCACCATCACTGATTGGCAGGCTGCTCACTTGAATTCCTTTATAAGGGGCAACCTGCCTGACTGCGCGGTCATTCGCAAGCAAAACCACTGTGACTAATAAAGAACTCTTGCTAAACTTGCCTCCATCTCATTCCAGTGAACCGCCGATCTTTGGATCCAACATTTCAGGATGCTTAAAATTCAGATTCCAAGCATTTGTATGCCTTTCTGAACATCACCGTTTACAAATAATAGAGTGACAGGAAATGACAGTCTTGGGCCATTTATCAATGCAAGTTAACCATAATGTTTAGGCAATTCTAAGGATATAGTGTTCCTTTAGAGAAATGAGAGATTAAATGAACAGTTTAAATGAACAGGGCTTCTTAAAATATAAATCCTGTAAAGCTGATGGAGGGAGGGGAGCATTTACTCATTAAACTAAACCACACTTATGATTGATGGCCTAGAAATTATTGTCCTAACACGTACAGCATAAAGGCGGACGTTTTGGGACAGCCCAAACAAATCATAAAGCTTGTTGCAAAAGAAATGTGGTTATGGACCCCTCCTTTGAAACCCATCTTGGAAACTAGGAGTATTGTCCATTTACTTTGTAGATGGGAGCTAACTCAGATTTTACACAGAGCCTTTCATTGCGCCCTTAAGACCCATCTTTTTATTCAGGCGGGGTTGGCCTGACCCCCAGGGTTTTTAGCTGGGACGGTTCCTTGGGGGGGGATAGTTGGGGGTCTTAGAGGGCCACTGGGGTTTTTAAATTTTAGAGTTTTTAAGAATTAGCAGCCCAAATAGGTTTAATTTAATTTAAAACTGTTTTAAATAATACTGTGTGGTTTTAATCAGCTGTACACCGCCCTGGGTCCTTCGGGAGGAGGGAGGTATATAAATAAATAAAATAAATAAATAAATAAAGAACATTCATCCTGTTGAGTACATATAAGCTGCAATCAACAAATCGCGATCTTGATCATGAAAGCAATTCACAATCATAAGTACATTCATCATGCCATCATGTTATAAAGTACAATCATCATGTCACAAAACACATTTCACCTGTTTCAGGGAGTCACATGTTCTCAGAAAATCAATGAATTGGTTAGAAAATTATTAAATTTGGGGGCAAGCATTCCATCCAGTCTGCAATACAAAGGAAGACTTTTCGCATTCAACCATCTTGTACTACTATGGGGCCACAGTTAAAACAAACAAACAAACAAACAGTTGGAGGTTGTGTGTTGCATTTGTTTGTTTTTTAAAGCAACAAAGCAATGCTAGGTTTGACTTTTGATTTGCACCAGTGAGTGAAATTGTTGTGTGTCTGCTTTTGCGTTGAATCAGCTTTTACACTTCATGTACAATAATATCTGTTCAGAAGGGGCATTCTGCCCAGCAGCCCGGGACAAAATGGCCATTGAAGGCAAAGAGTGGTGATTGGGGGAGTCACAGCCAATTGAAACAGAGGCATTTACCGAGGATCAAATGAGGCACAGCTGGCAGATCGCACTGCCTGGCTTGTGCTAGAGGAGGAAAAACCGTACTTTCGGTGCACAGCAAGAAAATGCAGGTAACTGTTGCCTTCCTGGCAGGCTAGAAGAGGATGAAAATGACATCATTCATTCCTGACCTCCCAAAACAGTAGCTGGTTCATCCTCACACTAGCGTAAGGAAGCATGGATCGATACAACTCCTTGAAAGGTCTCTGTGTAGCTCCTGACTTAATGGGGAAAACACTATTTAAAATCAGGGATGACTGAAACTGCTTTCCCTTGTGAGCTGAGGATAAAATGAAGGTAACATGACATTGGCGTTAAAGAATAAGGAAGCTACCAGAGCGCATTTATACCATAGATAAACGAGGTCCAAATATATTGGACCTTTATTCCCATAATTCTCAACCAACAGGGAGAAGGAGAAAGTTCAGACATATTTTTTGTTAGGAGAAATTCCTGATCATAATGGAAATATGATTAATATAGCTATTAGACATTTTAGTAAAAGAATGCTGAAAAGGCTCTTCTTTCGTAGAGTTTGCCCAGGAAAATGAAATATTGTAAACTGTGTCTCTGAACCATCAGCAGAATCCCTTAGGTGTTCCAGAAACACAGCTACTAATTGATCTTGCAGCTTGTAGCTGATGCTGTCCAAATGTGACCTTCAAAATTACAAAAGCTATATCTAATTCCAGCAACGGTTTCAAGATTTAACACAACTATTTATAGCAACCCATATATGCTATGAGTATTGCAGACAAAGTTTGATACCTTTAAATCCTGCTGATTCTGACTGGGAAGATGTAAATATTTGCTTGATTCTTCCACTGGATTCAGGAGCGCTTAAATCGGTCACATCAAAAAGAAGTAACACGCCCAATTCTCAAACACTGCCCGAACAAGTACTTAAGTTTTCATGGCAAGATTTTCTAGAAGTGGTTTGCCATTGTCTCCTTTCTAGGGCTGAGAGAGTGACTAGCCCAAGGTCACCCAGCTGACTTTGCACCTAAAGTGAAACTAGAACTTACAGTCGCCCAGTTTCTACCCTGGTGCCTTAACCACTACACCAAACTGACTCAGTCTGCACATAAGCATAACCATGAACACAAGCAGTTCATTATCTGACCCACAGTCAGCCCAAGCCCCTATCTTTGCTCTTATAATTGAACTGTTTTATCTCCTTGTATTATTGGTATAAAAGAAAAAAAATGGCCACAGGCTGACTGTGGAAGAGATAATGAACGGATTATGTGCATGTTCCAAATAAAGCTAAATTAGAAGTAGAAAGCTAACCACTTTCCATGATATGATCTTGAGCATATGCTAACCATTTTTCAAGGAACATCAGTAATTGCTTTGAGATCCTGAACCTTATTCATAGAGAGCCAGAGGGACTGTGAAAGAAATTAAAGAATATTTTATATTGTTATTCAAAACAATTCAAACAGTACATTTTTCAACAAACCTGTTGTCCGAGTATATAATTTGCTAATACAATTTTAATTCCTACTCCTTTGTTCTTTTCTCAAGCCATTAAGTCCCAAGTTTGAAAATATTCTGTTTCTTCTTTTTCTTTCAGTCTCATACTTAGTCTATTCATAAAGAAATTAAAGAATATGCTAAGGATGAATGTGAAGAGGCTGCCAAAGATAAAGAAACAGAAGAAAGCAAACTGGATGTCAGAACAAATGGTAGAAATTGCCAAGAATAGAAGACAAGCTAATGTCAAGAAAGTCAAAGATCTCAGGAAGGAACTTAACAAAGAATTTCAGAGAGCTGTTAGAAAAGACAAGAAGCAACTTTACAACATCTGTAAAGATATTGGATGGAAACAGATACAGGAAACAAAGAAAGTCTTTTGAAAAGATCTCTGAACTCAGAAGGAAGTTTCAACCTCAAATTGGTATGCTGAAGGACACCAATGGACAGATGCAAAGAAGATCAAACAGAGGGGAGAAGTATAGTGAAATTCTGTACAGTGCAGATATCAACATTCAAGATAGCTTAGAAGATATTTCCTACTTACAAGTACTCTAACACCTCAAATATGAAGTTAGATCAGCACTGCAGCGATCACCGAGTAAGAAAAGTACAGAAATGATACTCTGTAGAATATATCTACAGAAATACATAACAGAAGAACCATTAAAAATTCAAACCAAACATGTAAAAAGAGACACAAAGTGGATTAATTCAGTGTACATTCCAATACCAAAGAATGAAGACTTAATAGATTGTGTAAATCAGAATCAGAATCATAATTTATTGGCCAAGTATGTCTGGACACACAAAGAATTTGTCTCTGGTGTACATGCTCTATACCTACATATATAAAATAAACAAACTGTGATTACCATCATGATACATTCATAATCGTAAAGTACATTAATCTTGTCATGTACATATAAGCTGCAATAGACAAACCGAAATCTTAATCATGAATACAATCACAATCATTAAATACATTCATTATGTCATCATGTTATAAAGTACAATCCTCATGTCACAAAACACCTCCCTCATATGATACATTTTTGTGGTACGTTTAGAACAGTTGTAGGATACTAATAATCAATCTACAAGTCAAAATAGGGGTACTGAATGAACAACTATTTTATATTGTAAGATGTAAGCAACAAGTTAATTGTCATACAATTAAGAGAATGAGTAATAGGTACAAATTATTGTACATTGCCCTTAATTTCATTTGCTAAAAATAATGCTAGAGATAGTAAACATAGATTACAGCTGTAAATTAAAAAAAGAAAAGCAATGCCGGATGTTCATGCTGACTTTGGAAAAGGCAAGCAACAAGATTTCTCATAGATGCACTAATAATAATAGAGAAAGCCAAAGAAAATCCCAAGAAGTCAATGTATGCTTCATGGATTATAGGAAGTTTTTTGATTGTATGGAATATGTTTAGGAAAATAGGACTCCAAGAATACTTCATTGTTCCCCTGCAAAATCTATACACATGCCAGGAAGCCATACTCTGGACAGAACATGGCAAAAGAGATTGGCTCCAAGACAAAAGAAGAAGTGAGACAAAGTTGTATACATTCCCCTTATTTATTCAGCCTAAATTTTGATGGATACTGAAAGAGATTGCATTAAAGGATATGATGAATGTACTTTATGTTTATGAATGTATCTTATGATTGTAATCACAGTTTGTCAATTGTAGCATGTATGTAAATATAGAGCAAGTACATTGAAGACAAATTCCTTGTGTTTCCAGACGCACTTGGCCAATAAATTCTAATTTTAATTCTAAAAGAAGATGAGTAGGGTTTTAAAACTTGGAGGGAGAAATATCAAGAACTTGTACTATGCACAATGCTGATGACACCGAGATTTCTATTAATGAAACTCAAGGATCACAGGATAATGGAACCACGATTTAATTAAAATAACGCAAATTAATGAGATAGGTACAACAATCAGCCTTATAACTGACTGAAATAGTAGGTAACTTCAGTCTTTTACGATTGACTATCAAGTGTAAAGGAATTTGCACAAGTAGCCCTCAACTTACAACAGTTCATTTAGTGACCGTTCAAAGTTACAACATCTCTGAAAAAAGCGACTTATGACCATATTTTCCACTTACGACTAACTTCAGCATCCCCTTGGTCATGTGATCAGAATCCAGATGCTTGGCCACTGACTCATAGTTATGACTGTTGCAGTGTCCAAAGGATCATGTGATCACTTTTTGTGACCTTATGGCAAGCAAAGTCAATGGGAAAATCAGATTCGCTTAACAACCATGTTACTAACCGAACGATTGCAGTGATTCACTTAATGACTGTGGCAAGAAAGGTCATAAAATGGGGCAAAATTCACTCAACAAATGCTTTGCTTAGCAATTGAAATTTTGGGCACTATTATGGTCGTAATAATAGAGCCAGTCATTTAGAAATATGCCGCAAAGGAACACTTGGTAGAATCGTAGTTATAGCCTTGTGAAAATATTCGGATACCATATTCAAAGATCAGAACTACGTAGGCCATAGTTCCATCTTTTTATGGAAGAGAAAGTTAGATTCTGAAGAAACAGGACAGAAAAAAATATTAGTGCTTTTGAACTTTGTTACGGACGCCTCCTGAGAATGTCCTGGATAGCCAAGAAAACTCAGAAATGAAACACAGAGCAAATCTGTCCAGATACAAAGGATCAGGCTCAAATTACACATTATGCAAACTTCTCTTCTGAGAAGTTCATAATGCTGGAGAAACTGAATAAAAATAGAAAAAGACAATAACTACCAGCAAAATAGATGGAATTTTTAAATACCCAAAAGCAGAATTGGGAAATTTTGGGGTTGGCAGAACCCATCTATCATTTATTTATTTAAGCGCCTTGAGGATCTGGTGCTATATGTAACTTTTGTTATATATTGATTTGCTTTCTCTTTATTGAACGGTTTTTAAGCTAATTTTACGAGACTTGGATATATGCCACTCAGAATCATTGGCAATGGAAGCTGGCGATAAGACAAA
The DNA here is from genome assembly GCA_032468095.1 of Pareas carinatus. NCBI lineage: Eukaryota > Metazoa > Chordata > Lepidosauria > Squamata > Pareidae > Pareas > Pareas carinatus. The sequence continues at coordinate 159,073 of JANHFO010005563.1, forward strand.
TTGGGGAGAGGGGGCGAGGGGGAATGAACACTATATATTTTCTGTTTATTTTATTGTTCTTTACTTTTTACATTGAAAGCTGCCCAGAATTTTTGGGACCAGACCCAGTCTGGTCTTTAAATTTAATATAATTAATTAAATGAATAAATAATTGGACAGAGCGGGTTTAATTTTTCAATCCATTTTGAAGTGTTCTGGACTGATATAACGGAAAATAACTTTGCTAAGCCTACCAAAAAGGCAGATTGGTGTAGTCCAGAAGTTTTCAATCTTTTTCAAGCTGCGGACTCACCAAAATGTCATTGCTACAAGGCGGACCCCATTCCCACAAATTCAACTAATTACTAATTGACAATTCGTGTATATTACTTTTCTCAAATTTTTATTGACCTGTCTGCGGATCCCCTGACAACCTGCCACAGATCCCAGGTTGAAAACCTCTGGTGTAGTCAATCAGATGCCAAGTTAAAAAACGGGAGGCTGGGTGACCTTCGGCCAGTCACACATTCTTAGCCCTTTAAAGGAGGCAATAGCAAACCACTTCAGTGAGCTCTATTTCCACCTTAGCTGGTTGATCAATACCTGTAGCAATCAATGCATCAATATTCCATTGATGCAAAAATGTGGATTCTGCACTTGTAGGGAAAAGCAGGGAAGAAAAAGAAACATGTGGCTTGGAGTGTGATCTGCTCTATTCTGGGTTGCTATGATATGGAATCCTAACCATTAGGTTTTTTTGCAACCAAAGGTCAGATCTGATCTTTGAACGGTGTATGGAATGTTATGCTTAGAATAGTACTGAGTGAGCCTCAGTTAAAAACAAAATGAGAATTATATGTTTTGAAAATTAATTAAAAGTGCTTATTCTCTACTTATGTGTGTCATTATTTCTTTTTTCCTTCTATCACATTTGGAGGTCTTGGATGCTATACTCAGAGTCTGAGGCCTCCAATTTATGTAACTCTTCACTAAGCCATAATGCAGCTTGTTAGGGAGTTAAGGTGGCAGCTTGAGCTGTGTGATCAAAGCCATAAACAGTACAGAATCACAGAGCTGTTATTCATAACCACTTTTTCCACGTGAAAAAAGGGGGGTATGGGCTTTGACCATGCAGACACATTTGCCACCTTTGATATATATATATTTACCACCTCCTGCAGACCCCCATGTAGGTTAATTAACTTTATCTTGTTGTGTGAGCACCACTAATGGGGTAGTATTCAATAAATCATGTTTAGGGCACACCTAAATGTGAATTAAAAAGTCAGCCAGTCTAAAGCATGTATAAAGACTGTTCAGGATAATATAAACCACTTTTCATCTGCAGGTATTCAGGATTTAGAAATGTTCAGTTATGAAACATGTAAATGTATTGGAAGTATAGAATAGGGTCGTATAAAAATAAGTATATTTTTCTCCAGAGGAACTTGAAGAAAATGAGACTGTGCAGAGAAGCTTGAAACTGTGTCAGCCTGGTGCGGCAGAAAGAGCACACACTCCAAATTAGAAACTGAAGCCAGGTCCACAAATCACGTTAAGCCATAATGTGGTTTGGGTTCTATGAACCCAACTATTGTGGTTTGGAATCCAGAATTTACAGTTCAGCTTTTGCATGACCTTAATTTAAATATGCTAGTCTGTATAATGCTGGAAGACTATTTGCTGTTTTGGGGGGGTGGGAGTGGACAACCATTTTAATATTTTTGCTCGTTTTAAAGTCTGATTTTCCTAATATTTTGCCAAGCTCCAATGTGGGAGAAGTGAGTGGGAGAAATGAGTGAAGACAAGAGATAAGGAAGTCTTTCCAAAACTCCAGCTGTGTATGGAAATAGTTTGGATTATGACTCCCCCCCTCTTTTTTTTCTTTTACAAAGGCTACCCGTGTGCATTTAACCCCTGCTAGCAAGTAAAGATCTACCCTATGGACGGGCAAAGGAGAAAGCTTTGCCTGTTTTATTCTGGTACACTCCATTGCTAGTAATGGCTTGGAAAAAAGTAGAGCACTAATCTTTTCTGCTTGGAGTTTTGTTGCTTTAGTTCAGGGGTGGGGAATCATGGCCCGTTTATGACTTCTGGACTTCAACTCCCAGAATTCCTGAGCCAGCCATGCCAATTCTGGGAGTCGAAGCCCACAAGT